>CM046832.1:65593169-65823150 GCA_025618425.1 Heliocidaris tuberculata | reverse complement strand
CATCCCAATTTTTGAAAATTGGGGGTTGGGAGATGATTTTGTTGTTGTTTTTTGTTTTCAAGTTCTCTTTTTTTGTTTGTTGTTTGTTTTTTTTGTCTTTCTCTTTTTTATGTCAGGCATATTTACATTTGTTGCAAAGTTCCATGCCTGTCACGTTTTGTTTTCACAAGTATTTTACAAATCATATTTTTGGCAAAATTCCCACATGCACACTTCAATTGGATTCATGCCAGATGAACAGGAAATATTATACACAGTGTATCATGTTCATAATTTTGACATGATTTTAAACAATTTTTTTGAATTGCCTTGTATATATAGGATGAGTAATAGGTTAAATTTAGATTTGTTTTGAATCATGTAAACATTACTTCACCTGGATGTGATAGGTTGGGGCATTTAGGAAATCTGATAGTGGTCTATTTAGGTATTTTGTATGATGCAGACTCATGTCATTCTTCAACAGTAATGTTAGGGTGTTTATGGGAGTAGAATTATTTTTCTATCTTCAGTTCTATCACATACAAATACGTGCTCCAATTTCAGATTTAGATATTTTTAGGTACTCTATTGATGTGAGCTCGAAATTTCAGGGCCATTTGAAAAATCATTTAAAATTATGTCAACTATCTGAATATGGCATTTGAAGGGTACAAATTGCTTGTTGTGGTTAAATTTTGATTACTAGGATATAGAGCATTATATTGTATTGTATTGTATTGTATTGTATTGTATTGTATTGTATTGTATTGTATTGTAAAGCTCTAAAAGAGCTCTTGTAAATAATAATAAAAAACATAAAAAGTGCTATGAGAAAACTTCACTTTGACAATATCAAAGCCAAAAGAGCTTCCCTGAACTAAAACGTATTTTTTACACTGGTGAGATTAAACATTTATTCTTAACAGTCCATGAAAAATCTTTTTTTTAAGAAGAAGAAAAAAATAAGAGAGAGACTACTGGATTCCATTAAAAAAAAAAAACAGGTCAGCATTGCTGTTAAATGAAGTGAGATGGGAGTGTTAATCCTGTGTAAACACACCTAGGCATATTAATTACTGATCACAAAATAGGGAACTTTTCTCAAGGCTTTTGAAGAGGTAACACCCTTTTCGACTGTAGGATTAAGTTTGAAAGAAATTCTGAGAGTGAAAGATGACACGATAGCAGTGCTATCACGATGTGTATCATTGAGTTAAGTAAGAATGTTAGGGATCAGTTGGAAAACTGATACATATGTGGACTTGCAGGGTAAAGCATAGCAACTTGATTAATGCAATGTGGAGTAGATAAAATGATCCCTTTCTAACTAATCGCTGAGGATCACATTGCCACTTTTTGTTGTTTATTCTTTATTATCTGTTTTTATCCTCTTATCCTTCTTAAAGGTTAGTAACCTAGGTGAGATTAGTCTCCACATAATGATGTCAAAATGTCTATCATCCATAGTAATTTGTAACAGTGAAAGCACTGAAACTGATAAATAGCAGGGTTCCAGACTTGTTGGGATATAGACTGAGGAGCAGTCCCCCCCCCCCCCCCCTCCCCCTTCCAGGAGAAAAATAAAAAGATCATTTGTAATTAATTGTGTATCCTATAGGAATGTTTAAACTAGGATTAATGCATTTGGCTTGCTGATGATTAGTCAGTGCCTCCGAAACAAATTTTGAAAGTTAGGCCATTTAAAGAATAAATGGTAAATATCCTCCCTTCACTAGCAAATTCCCCCAAATACAACTGTATTCAAAATTTCAAATACAGCATAAAATGCTGTTTTAAAAAGCTTGGTTGAACAGCTGTGATAGAAACAATGGAATTTACAAAATGGGACGGGTTGGGAGACTACTGAGAGAAATGCTTGGTGAGTGAAATCCAGTGAAATCCTGAACCTTGTGGTGAATTAAGATGTAGGGAAATCACCTTTACTCTTGAGACATTCAGAAAAGTCTTGAACGTGAAGGATAATCCTTGATGATGGAATGGATACTACCCATACCCTCGCATTACTCTTTACTTTATGATACAGAGACCATGCAGTGTACTGTAGGGTTGTGTTCAGGTTGTACAGGGTTCACAAGCCAGACATCTTCAAATATAATATCCCGGACATTACTCTTAGATTACTTCCATTAGTTACCAACATACAATATAAGAAACAAAAAATACTCTACATTTGTTGTTTCTTGTTGTTGGGTTGTTTTTTTTTTGTTTTTTTTTACTTCCATTTGTATAAACAGGTGCATATGAATATTAGTTTGATCAACTACTAGAGATTATGGCTCAGTACTGTATTTAACAGGTCACACTCTCTTTTGCAAGAAAATTTCTTGAGAGCACACTTCACAACATCTTTATTTTATTCCTGTTTTTTTTTTATTATTTTTATTTTCTGTTCTCCTCTCAAATTTAATTATTAACTTTGTCTCTCTTTGTATTCCTCACTCTCTCTCTTCCACCACACTCCCCCTTCTGTCTCCCTCCCTCTCTACCACTCTCAATGTCCCTCCCACCCCCATCTCTCTCTGTCTCTCTCCTCTCTTCCCCCTCTCTCTCAATTTCATAGCAAATAAATGTGCCATTATGGTAAGGCTGCTGATGGCAAACCTAGATACAGAGTGCCAACACCGCTCCTGGGGAGGCTCCCTCACAATGGCAAGAGAAGATGGTGATTCCAGAGAGGGACGAGGCATATCAAGGGCAAATCAGTGCTGCAGGGCAACTCACCAAATTGGCCATCCAAATTGGTTATGCAGGTCAGTCGACTTTGAAAATAAATTTACCCTCACCGTTTCCTAGACTTCTCAGAAGTCATGATACTAATCCCTAATCGAACATTGCCAGTTTTTGTATCATTCAAACTCTTTTAAAAAACTGAATAGTAAACCTGATTCCGAATTTAACAATATAGTCCTAAAGCAAAACTGTCCTGTGATCTTAACATCCATTTCTTGAGAGAAAGTAGTTCAAATATTACATTAATTAAATTGATTTTGATATGACAAAGTAACATAATTAACATATACAAAGTAATCATTGTGCTTGTCTTGGATAAACAGGTTGTACTGTTGCAGTGGTGACCACATTGGTCCTAATCATCAGGTTCTGCATCGTTGAGTATGGTATCCACAAGCTGGCCTGGACCAACATCACCTGCAAGAGTTTGTTGATTTTCTTCATCATTGGTGTTACTGTATTGGTGGTAGCTGTACCCGAAGGTCTCCCGCTGGCTGTAAACCATTTCTTTGGCATACTCTGTCAAGGTATGGTGTTGAGATTGGATGTGTCTGAATGTTACTGCAGCATTTTAACATCCTTTTTTTTCTTTCTTCTTCATTTCCCTCTTCATCATCTTCCTCCTCTTCCTCTTTGTCTTCCTCTTCTTCTAGTTGTGGTTGTTAATGCTGATTTTGTTGTTTATTTTTGTTGATGCTGTTGATTCTTCATCTGCTTTTTCTTCTTCTTATTATTAATATTATTGTTTTAAGGTGCTTCTTTTCATCTTTGTAATCATTCCCTTTTACATCTTGTTTTCTGTCTTCCTTCAATTCTTCTTTCTCTTTTTCTCCTTATATCTTCTTGCAATGTTCTTCTGTTCCTCAATTTAAGCTGTGTCATCCTCCTTTTCTTCCTGTAGTTTTTTATTTATCATAGTTTCCTTCTTCCAGTATTCTTCTTTCTCTTCATTTCTTTCTCTTATGTATTTATTTTTTTTGCAACATGCTACCTTACCATGTATTCATTTTTTAATTGGATTTTCTTATTATTTCTTGAATTTCCCTGTCCACAGAAAATGTTGCATGATAACAACTTGGTTAGGCATCTGGATGCGTGTGAGACAATGGGTAACGCCACAGCGATCTGCTCCGACAAGACTGGCACCCTGACCACCAACAGGATGACCGTTGTTAAGAGCTATATCGGACGCAAGATGTTTGTGGAGACACCAGGGAACAATGATCTTGACAGTGAGGCCAGGCATCTCCTGGTGGAAGGCATCTCTGTCAACAGCAGCTACTCCTCTAGGATTCTGGTAATATACATTCATAGATGTACCCTCATGTACCCTCTTAGAATACAGGATGCTATTTCTTTGGCTTTTACCTGCTTTCTGGTCCTGACACAGTTCAGGATTTTTCAGGATCTGTACAGAACGCTTAGGCCCCGATACGTCTGGGTCTCTTTTGAGGGTTGTAGGACACATGCTCCTGCCACAATTGCTCCTCTGTAAATTTCCTACACTAACTAAAGTCAACCTTGGACCTACCACTAAACCTAATCATAGCTCCAACCTTAGACCTAACCTAAGACCTCATCCCTAACCCTGTATTTTGAAGAAATATAGCCTGGAGCAATTGAGGCCAGAGCATATGTTGCAGCACCCTTTTCATGCTCATTAGGTGAAACCAACTGTTATCCCTGAGATTAGCATGATGTTCAGCTACCCATTGCCTCTCAGGAGTTGTGTAGAATCCCCCTCCTGCTCCTCTCTACTGACTTTAATCATACTTCTTTAGTGGCAAGCAATGGTGTTAGCACTTTCTCTCATTTGCAAGTGCTATAACTCTTGACAACCGTCCTGTATCCAGATTGTAACTGAGAGGAGATGCCTCTGGATGAACAAGTCATGTGATGACGTTGGCCTGCCTCATCCAATCAATTGTAACATTGTGGAAAACGAGGCACACTGAACTCCCTATCAAATTTTTAAAAATAAGTGCCATTTAAAGTCAGCAAGGTTGGGATTTCTGTTCTCCCTAAGGGTAAAAAGTCAATTCCACCACTATTCCTTGTAGAAGGTTGCAATAAATGTTGTACAGAAAAGGACAGGTATGACTGAATTTGTCCTGTTCTTCAAACTGACAACTCTACATAAAACCCATTACAGGCTGCTACTACAGGCATCATTTGTAAGAAAGGCCCCCATCTCCCAAGAAGTGAAATAAGAATATAACAAACCCCTAACAGACTTTGTGATTGACAGAGAGAAATGATGTTTTAGTAACAAAAATGCTGAGGCTGAGACATCTTCACATGCATCTTACAAAAATGCCATGATAGTGGGCAATGTCTTTACTAGATAAGCAGTAGATAAGTTTATCATATCAATAAAACGCATGTATGTTTGATATGTATTGCACATTTGATGGATAAAAGAGTGCAAATATCGTATGGATTAAAAAAATTGAGCAAAGCTATATGGATTCAGGCCAGTTTGTGCTGTCCATTTTTCATTTTGGCATGTGACATACACATAAAATATCTTCTAGTGAACAAGCCTGTCAATATTTCCTCCAAGAAAGTTCTGTTCTGGGCCGCTTGGACACTCACTGTTCCATCTTTTAAAAGATCCCACCAGAGGAATGAAAGATGGTCTTTTCAAGAATTATGGAGATTGGAGTATGTTATAAATGTCAGCCTCTGTTCACTGACTATTCTGCATGATCAAATGGCTGGTTGGTCCATAAAAGCTGAGTGTTCAATCAAGTATGAAATGTCTCATGACAGTCCACTGAATGCTTGCATCCCTCTTGCCTCCCACTGTGGACTAGGAAGAGGCATGCTAATTTTCAACCAATCTTACTAATAGAAGTTGCATATGTTCTGTTGGAAGGAAGGGGGACACCTCCCCCCCCCCCCCCTGTCCTCCTTAAAATCCCCAAGTTCTCTTTAGAATAGTCTTGACCATTTGTTAATTTCCTCTAATATATTATAGGAGTTTTCATGATAGATGTGTTTGACTTTTGATATGTTATTTAAGAATATACAGTGCGTCCAAAAAAAAGTTAACAGTTGGAAAAAGTTTCCCCAAATAAATATTTCAGAATTTTTCAATAATTTTTTTATTCTTGTAGATAGCTTAGGGTCTGTTCTATTAAATGACACCAAAAGAATCTGACTAATTATTATGCTTGAGTGATCAAAAATCATTTTTGTGAAAGGGTGCAAAATTCAGACTTGACAAGAATTGGTATTTGTTGTGGTTGGTATTAACAAAGTTGAGAACCGTTTCAAATTGACAGTTGAAAAAAGTCTCCCCTTTACATATTTCAAAATATTTTCAGGAAATTTTCATACCTGTGGAAAGTTTAGGGTCTCTTCTATCAAATGACACCAAAAATATCTCACATTATTATTTGTATGAAGGGTTTTCAGGCGACCAGAAAAATTGGCGTATCTCATGGTTTGCGCAAAAGTTCCCGGATGACCGTGCAATTTTAAAACAATATCTCATGGTTTGTGTAAAAGTACCCGGATGACCGTGCAATATATCTCCATATCTCATGGTTTGGGGTGCGCGTGACGCGTAAAAAAGTGAATACGCGCTTAAATACGCAAAGGTTAAGACAATGGATGTATGCGAAATGCAAAATGCTTGGGTAAGGACAAAAATATTTTTCTACCTGTGTTTTATGTCGAAGTCAATACAAAAACATAAGGACATGTAATGGTGAAAATTGAGGAACTAGGTATCATACAATTAATAATAATAATATTGAATGGCTTTTCTTTCGTGGGACACAAGGATATATCGTACTCGCTTTGAAAATATTTCACTTGTCGTGCCGACTCGTGAAATATGCTCATAGCTCGTGCGATATATCCTTGTATCCCACTCAAGGCCATTCAAAATTATATAAATATTTTACGCTTGAGTGAACAAAAGCCACTTTTGTGAAAGGGTTCTAAATCCATACTTGATAAATGTTTTTTTATGTTCTGGCTGGTATCAGCAAAGTTGAAAGTCATGAAAAGGGTGGGATAGTTTATCTTCTGATCATGTAAAGACAAAACAAAAAAAAAACAGACTTTGTTCACTGTTTGTCCTGATATATCCCATCAAAACTTTATGGTTGAGTGAGCAAGCCAGGTGAAATTGAAATACTCAGCAAAAGGAACACTTTGAAACACTCAACAAAATAGTTAATTGCTCACCCAAGCGTAAAAGATGTTGATGGATGTGTAAGGATATACAGAGAACAACACTGGTTATTTCATAAATTGTCTTTTTAAAAATCAGAATATGGAAATTTCTAAGCCTTTTCATGACTCTCAGCTTGGCTGATACCAACCAGAGCCAATATCAATTCTTGTCAAGTCTGGATTTTGCACCCCTTCACAAAATTGGCTTTCTCTCACTCAAGCATGGAATATTGTTAGACATTTTGTTGTCATTTGATACACGAGACCCTAAGCTATCCACAGGTATGAAAATTTCCCCAAAATATTTTAAAACATTTATTTGGGGAGATTTTTTCCAACTGTTAACTTTTTTTCTGGGATGCACTGTATATATGTATTGTGTTGCTGAGGATTTACATTCAATATCCACAAGACATTTTTTGACATTCTCTGATGGCTTGATTGATTACCACAAGCTTTCTTATAAACTCACATTTGTAGGAGTTCTGTTTTGTTTTTGCCAACACCATGATAAGTCAATGTTTTAACACTTCACTGAACATGTGGAACAAAACATTACCTGATTTTTTAAAAAAATCTAGAAGAACATGGAATGTTTCAACTGCTTATAGTGAAGTGAATGAACATTGTATAAATAAGCACATGCCTCGATCTTAATGGGTAGTTTTTATGAAAGTGAGTAAACAATGTGCAAACTGGTGCAAGAAGTATTTTAATGGATCTTAAAGAAATAAAATGCTGAGGGCATGTTATCCCCTTTTACATTCACATGAGTCACTCGCTGAGGTATGTAGTCTAAACAGACAGACCCTCTTTCAAACCACCCAAATGCTAGGTTGTTTTGTTTTTTCAATGTTTTAATTTATGGATAACTAATGAGCTTTACTTTGAGTCGGTCCTGATTAGCAGAAACCATTTTTCTTGATATCATTTTATTAAACATGAAAAGTAGGTTATGCTGTCGAAAACTTCTTGAGAGTTGGCACATGTTTGAGTGTAACAGCCCTATAAATAGTAATGATATATGGGTCATTCCATGAGGTTGGGTCAAAAATCATGATGATGTCCATATAATACTGGTATGAAATCTTCTATTACACATGGAGGAAGAAATGATCTGTGGAAGATTTTTATGCAATGAATATGTATAGTGCCCAGCCAGAATCATTCATGTTTCAGTTGGTACTCTTTCAAAGCTTTGCTTAAAATGTACTTATTTGTTACCACCATTAGATGGACATCACATTTATATAACATTACTTACAATTTTGGTCTGCCATATTAATTCACCATGAAGCTAGAGTACTTCTCAACTTAAGTGGCTATGCTCTTTACACTGAACTCAATTTAAGGAAGGAGAGATAGTTCCTCACTTCTGGTATGTCACAAAAATTGCCCCAACCCTGTGGAATGACCCATATGTCAAAGCAGTCTGAATTTGGAGACCAAGTGCACTAGTGCAGACATTCATCCGTGTGTGTTGACACACCATGTTTCCCAATACGCACATGTCTCCCTATCCTGAAAGCACGGCCATGTTTGTTCACCTTCGCGCACTGGTGTGAACAAAATGATGGCATGATGTCGCCCCAGGGCATTGTTTTCTCATTTAGACGATTGATCCGTAACTAGCCCATCCCAAGACCCAACATGAATTTAATAAGGATTATTTCAGTGAATGAAGAATATGAAGGAAAAGTAAGGGAGGAGAGAAGTTGTAGGAACAGAAAACTCTGCACCCCTAAGGGGGATGTGTTCCAGAATACCTGTCAACCAATAAATGTGCATACTTACACTTGTTTCCAATGGAAAAACAAACAAGCTACTTAAAGGTGTATTTCATCTGCATGTTTGATTAAAGCTTGCTATTCCCCCTTTGATCTTTCTCTTACTTCTTTCTCCTTTTCTATTCTTAAAAGCGCATAGGGACTGACTGCCTTGTGGTGATATGCACTTTAAAAATATGGTTTATTATTAATGGGTCTTGTGCACTTAAGTGACATATGATTCTACCAACTTATTTCAGAAAGTAGGGAAACTGTATGATCTGTGCTCTTGATGAGCAAGCTTTTCTTGCATACTGGTACATATTTTGTTGTTCACATTTGATTTTATTGCTCTCCATCTCATTTAAGCCATCTATTGTAACTGTATTGATGTCCATCCATTCCTTTATTCTGAAATCTATTTTGCTATTAATCCCATCCCATTCTTTGCCATCTCCCTGCAGCCTGCTGAGCATCAAGGTGAACTGCCTCGTCAAGTTGGCAATAAGACAGAGTGCGCCCTCTTGGGTTTTGTACTGGATCTCCATGAAGAGTACCAGCTTTCAAGGGATAAGTGGCCAGTGGAGAAGTACGCCTGTGTCTACACCTTTAACTCAGCCAGGAAGTCCATGAGCACAGCCATCCCTCTCCCAGAGGGAGGCTTTAGGCTATACTCCAAGGGAGCATCAGAGATCATGCTCTCCAAGTAAGTTCATGAATTGGGAGGCAAGTGGCTTGTATGATTGGCTTTCAATTACTAGGTTGTAGGTTCAAATCAACATTAGTTAATGAGTATAGCAATTCCTCTCAGAAATGGAGTCTTCAGGCTCCTCTCAAAGGGAGAAATGAACTTTAAGACACCTCTCCCTCCCCCTCCAAAACTTTCATCCTGATACCTGTGTAGCTGCTATTTCAGTATATAACCATGTTTTATTTGGTTCATGTAAACTTTAAAACTGAATACATGGAATAAAAAAATAGTGCTGTGATGACAAGTTTTGTATTTTTTTTCAGTCAGGTAGAGTAGAGTACATTTGCTTACAATTTGTGTTTTTGTCTAGGTGTGAATACATCCTGGATGAGAATGGTGAGGCACAACCATTCAGTGCTAATGACAAGGAGAAGGTTGTGAAGGAGGTGATTGAGAAGTGGGCCACGGAAGGCCTGAGGACACTCTGCCTGGCCTACAAGGATATCACCAGGGATAAGCCTACACCCAAGTGGGACATGGAGAACACTGTGGTCAAAGAACTCACCTGTATCTGTCTGGTCGGCATTGAGGATCCTGTCAGGAATGAGGTATGGAAGGTTCTACAATACATGCTCCTGCAACAAGTGAATTTCTATCTTCACCCCTGGACCAAACACTACACCTAACCCTAACCCTAACCCTAACCTTAACCCTAACCTAAAATGCAATTGCAACCCTAACTCTGTATCTTTGCTGAAGTAAGGATGTAATATGGAGATTTGCAGAAATCAATAAGCAACAGTTATCATTTATGCCAGTTTTAAATGATTGGACCGATTAAATATTTTTTCAAAAGAAAAAAGCAAAAAAGGAAACATGTATCAACATGTGTGTAGTTGAAATTTATTATTTATTCCTCAATTGTGATCTGAAGTAAAATATTTGTTTGTTGTTACAGGTACCACCAGCTATTGCTGATTGTCAGAGTGCTGGAATCACTGTACGTATGGTGACTGGTGATAACGTGAACACAGCCCGCTCCATAGCTATCAAGTGTGGTATCCTGAAGCCAGATGATGATGTCCTGGTTCTAGAAGGAAGGGAGTTCAACAGAAGAATCACTGAGAATGGAGTGGTAAGTTAGCTGTAGGCCTCCTTCCCACACACAGTGGTAAACTCCCTAAAAAAAAATTTTTTTAAACGCCCTGGAAAAAGGAAATGACTTAAGCGTTATTATGCGCTTCATATTTCAGATAAGTGAGTACGCTTAGGATAGCTACTTTTTTTCACCTCTACTTGCCATTCATTACCATGTAAAATTAGTTTTATGGTTTTTAAATAAGGCATTTTATCTACAGTTGTCTCTCTTGACCAAGGTGTTAAATGGCTACCTGATAGGATTGATATCTTGAAATGATCTATGCACTGATGGCTACTGCTGTAGGTAAAGGGAGAGTGATAAATATCCATACTTTGGAAGCGCATAGAGACATTACATCATTACGTGATATGCCCTTTACGAAAATGGGTTATTACTATTTTAAAAATTGTTTGTTATAATGATTTTAATCTTCAGATCAAGCAGCACCTGTTAGACAAGATCTGGCCCCGTCTGAGGGTGTTGGCCCGCTCCTCACCCACTGACAAACACACCTTGGTCAAAGGCATCATAGACAGCAAGCTTACAGCCAACAGAGAAGTGGTGGCCGTCACAGGAGATGGAACCAATGATGCACCTGCTCTCAAGAAGGCTGATGTAGGATTTGCTATGGTAAGAATGTTATCTGCATCATGACCTTTGACATCTGACATACAGTTGTGATGTATTCCATATAGTATTTCCAGTGCATTATATGTTTTCTTCAGCTCAAATGGTAAATTCCACCAAAGTTGTTAAAGTTTAGATTATATCTTTATTTATAAATTGTAAAGCACATAGAGATGACTGAATATGGTGTGCTATATAAGCTTCATATTATTATTATTATTATTATTATTTCATCCTCTTTATTAAATTTTGTAATCTCCACTGCCCACATTCATTTGTTTTGTCTTCCTTTCACCAATTTCTATCCCAGTATTTTATTATACCCATAAGTAGTGTTTTTATTCACATTTTTATTTCACATCATGTCGAGAAAATCCTCCCTAGGTATTTCTCTCTCCATTTTCTCTAAGCTTTGTTTGATAAAGGACATTTGAATTTCTTGTGCTCATAATTAACTGAAAAAAATTAATGTGTTCTGAAAATTTCCCCTGTTATTGTACTATGTTGTAAAGAATATGAGCCATGTCTTATATTTAACATACTTTTTGTGTTAGGGTTTGGCTGGTACTGATGTAGCCAAGGAGGCATCGGATATCATCCTGACAGACGACAACTTCACCAGCATCGTGAAGGCCGTCATGTGGGGGCGCAATGTCTACGACTCCATCGCCAAATTCCTCCAATTCCAACTTACCGTCAATTTAGTTGCTGTTACTGTAGCGTTCGTGGGAGCATGCACAATCAATGTAAGAAATGGGCTCTGCATACCCTTTTTGATTTATTTTAGGGGACTAGTTGATTTGAGGCAAAATTGTAATGAAAAGACTATGCAGAATAAATGTAAATCATACAAGAGTATCTGCCTAGGCTACTCACTGGAGACGTTTGAACATTTTTTCACATTCTTGTAAGGCCACCGCACACTATACGATCAGTCCACGATCTGATTTCGGAAGAAAATAATAGCATTTGAAATAAACATTTAAACACAAGAGATTTTTTTTTATGGAGGTTCTAAATAGTCATACGGATAGTAAAATCGAAAATACAACCATTCAGAGTTTTCTAGTTGGAGGAAAGGCCAAATTGGGCCCGAATCATAGTGACGTCAGAGCAGTCATATGATTGACTACGATTTGAAACTTGTTTGGTCTTTATTTTGGGTATACAGGTGACAGAGCACCAAAATCATATGTTTAGTATTCATATTATTGTTCAAAACCTGAATCGGGTAGATTCTATTTGTTAAAATGCCCATATTTAATGCTATTTCGAGTTATTTCCAAAAATCGGATGGCCGTCGATTGTATAGTGTACGGTGGGCTTTAGTATTGCATAATATTCTCTGTCCCAATAGAACTTGAATGCAGACTTTTCTTCATGCCTATTTTTACACTACAAATGAGAAATTAAAAAAATCTTTTGTTTCTAGTGCCTCTTTGTTTTCACCTGCTCTTGTTAAGGTTTAATAAACATATATCAATCAAGTATGATTGTTTTATGTCCGAGGCTGCCATAATATATCCGTAAAGCACTTAGAGACATTGCTGATGTATTAGGTGCTATATAAAAGTGGAATATTATTATTATTATTATTATTATTATTTTGCATGTCTGTTCAACAAATTTGTCCTAGTCGGTGAATTGAAGTGGGATGAATCTATCTGGATGAATATATGGCTCATTTTGAATTGAGTAATTTAGGATGAAACTTGCAAGAGTAATTGATGAAAATACATCCCTCTTTCCCCCCCCCCCCAATACAGGATAGTCCCTTGCGTGCCATTCAGATGCTGTGGGTTAATCTCATCATGGACTCCTTTGCCTCGCTGGCCCTGGCCACGGAGATGCCCACTAACAGCTTGCTCAAGCGCAAGCCCTATGGCCGTACCAAGCCCCTTATATCTAGAATTATGATGAGGAATATTATAGGTCATGCTGCCTTCCAGATTGTAATAATATTTACTATTCTATATGCTGGTGAGTACAAGATCAGTATTATTCATTGAGAACTAGAAGAGTGTTGACTCTGTGTCAAAGTATATGAGAAAATGCCCTTCTCGCTCTCAATACTGTACACATTTGTCCAACCCACCACTTCATTATAACTCTCCATGAGTAGGTATATTTCTGTTTTTGTCATTTTTGTTGACCATGTTCCTGGCAGTGGCCCCTTGTAATTGTTGTCAGAATTAAAGTCTTTGTTATATATAAAATTGCTTCTTAGTGTATGTTCATGTGATAGGCATGGACAATAGTAAATTCCAGAAATTTGTTTGTGGTTTTTAATTATGAGGGCTCTTTTTTGAATTTTAAGATCAGGTTGCCCACAGACCTCTCCCCCTCCCCTTGTTCTATGCAAATGCTTTATTTTCATGAGATCAGACGTTAATTACTTTCCAACTGAATCCTCATTTTTCTCTCTCCAGGTCCACAGCTATTTGATATAGATGATGGTTCACAAGAGGGTCCGTCTGGCGCCCCTACACACCATTTTACCATCATCTTCAACACCTTTGTACTAATGCAAATTTTCAATGAAATCAACTCGCGCAAAGTGCATGGCGAGCGAAATGTCTTCTCCAATATCCACACCAATCCCATATTCCTCATAGTTATCATTGGCACCTTAATTACTCAAGTAAGTTATGGTTTTTCCTAAACCAACAGACATTAAGTGGTTTAATCGTAAACAGATATTTAATGAATGAATCGTCACAGTTGGTCCAGCAATATGAATTACATTGTTTTGTTCAACTGGCATCAGTTGCATTGCTGATTTATTCAGAAGTACATTTCATCCACATATTCAGAAAATTCCCTTGAATGCATTTGTTTTGAGGCAGTGGGTGTTGTGAATATCATGATAACTTCCTAAATTATTATATTGAAATCTGTTGGACTTCAGATCATTACAAATACTTGTTGAGTGTCATTTAAATTTAGCACAGTTTTACTTTGATTAATTGCTTGAGATAGTAATATGCTTCTCTTGTGGTTTTTAGCAAGGACATTGTTTCTGTTTGCTTTTGACCAGGTAATATTAATACAGTTTGGTAGCGTAGTGTTCAGCTCGACGGGCCTGACCCTGGATGAGTGGATGTGGTGTTTCTTCTTAGGTCTCTCCTCGTTGTTGTGGCAGCAGATCATTGCTTACATCCCAACCAGGCAGTTGCCCCGCATCTGTGCGGTGGGCCGCAGCAGCGAGCCGGAGACGCTGCCCACCATCACGCCAGTGGATGAGGACCATCCAGACAGGGTGGACCATAAACGGGCCCAGATCCTGTGGATGAGGGGGCTGACAAGACTTCAGCAACAGGTAACTAGGCAACTGCATCATCAGGACCATACACGCATGTGGGTTACTGGGAGGCTTGCTATCTAACTCTGGGGGTACCCAATGTGTCTGGATAGTGGCCAGACCCAGGGGAAGGGGGAAGAGGGCATTTTGCACGTTTGTTGGATGCAGATAACACCCGACAATTTGCACTGATGTATTTGTTCAAAGAAACCTCCCTCTCCTCTCGGGTCATGCTACTATGAAATTTGACTATGTGAAAACAAACAGGGGCAAAAAGTTTGATGATGGTACCTCTAGGAGTTGGAGCTTTTTGCATTTGTCCAAAGCTCAATTTAAGTAAAACCAATTACTTTAAATTGGAATGATAAGCAAGCTTGGGAGTATGCCTTAAGGGGTGCATGTCAGCCAAGACCTGAACAAGTTTGCACCGATGTAGAAGTATTGAGTTCTTAGGTTTCTCCTTATCTTCATACAGTATGCTATTTAAATCTGACAATGAACAGATCTAGAGAGGTTATTGATTGAGCCTTTGAATATATATTTATTCTTGTAGAGACAGATTTTAAAAAATTTTGCAATGACATGACTTCATAAACTGGATTTGCAGGACATTCTGCTGACATTCTGCCACATATTGGCTTAAAGTTTATGTATTGGATCTGAGGTTTTGATTTGGTTTAGATCTTAATGGTACAGTTTACCCTTTTTTCAAAAATGAATGAGCATTAGATTGTTTCAGAATATGATATAATGAATAAAAAGTAATACAAGAATAGCAGAATCTATCAAAACACTACAATTCTACGTAATTTCATTAAGAGTTCAGCCATCTTCCCTTTTCATCAATCAACCATTTTGCTCATTTATGTTTTTCATATCATTATATGGTTATCACCCCATTTGCACTCTTTATTTTTGCGTCAGGCTTTGCATATGAAATTTTTTTTTAATACCACAAGAACGGTCCATGAACACAACCTAAATCCTGGAAAAGTAACCCTCAGATGATTTCTACTTATCTACTCTTACCTTTAAAAATGTATAGAAAAATTGCAAATTTTGTATTTACATATACATCACCTTAAATTTAATTGAGATAATATGTCAGTGAATTGAAATTGAGGGACAGCTTTGGCAAGCAAGCAAGCTCACTTTTTATGAATGGAAATTTAAATTGATATGATTAACACATGTACATGCCATTTAACAGAAGCTCACCTTGCCCTATTGCTTAAGTTAATTAACATGAATGCAAATTTTGTTTTTCTGTAACTTTTTTTTAAACATTTCATTGTATGACAGTCTTTTTCCTGTCTGCCTTTATATCTGTTTACTTTCCCCTTCTATTTCATCCTCTCTTTCTCTTTACTTATTATATCTTTATTTTCCCTTGAATTACACTTTTCGTATTATGGGGTGGATTGAACTTGGCTTTCAATCATGGCCTTCAGGAAAAAGATCTCTTTTGTTAGTGACCTTAAAAATTCAACCCCACTTTCTGAATTTTAGATATTTTTTATGAGATTTTCAGTGCGGTTCATTTTAGCAATTGTGGTTTCAAATATAAGCGAAATCCGAAAGTCTCCAATTGGGGTCTTTTTCAAATTCTTCACCTAATTTCACTTAATTGCATCGTTTGTCTGATTGATTTGGGGGATTTGATACTTTCCAAATTCATTTCATTTCATTTTCTACGAGATACCTCCCACTCTTTTTCTCATTTCTATGTTCTATGTCACTCGCTCCCTTTCTTATTTTGTCACTCCATCTCTGTTCATTCCTATTTCTTACTTTCTCTCATTCTTTGTAATTTTCTCTTTTAATTACTCTAAATCATTTTTTTCTTTTTCCACATTTGTTTTCCCACTCCATACACTGTCACGAGTATGATGAGCTGCCCCCCTCCCCCTCCTCTCCATTTTACAGTTGTCTTGTCTACCCCATCTGCATGAACTGTTGAACTCCCTTGCCTGGCGTCACATGTCTTAATGCTCTGTGCAGCGATGTCTGCTCGTTAAATGAATCGTTTTTACTTCACCTTCTCCAACCCGCAACTATTCTTAGTTAGAATGTTGGTAATGCTGTCATCACACTTGCTCCAAGTTCTTCTCTCGTCCTCTTTGTTGTCTTTGATAGAGCAATGCTGGATGGAATGATTTTCCCTAAAATGAATGAATGAACATGAATAATTTCAGAGGAAGACAGGACCCTCTCTTTTCCCTGAACCTAAGTTATAACTTTTGCTTCAAACTTTCTTTCATTTTGCAGTTCTTGCTGCATTTTCACCCCAATAGCCTGTATTATATTAATTTTATTTGTAGTTCATGCTCCCCTTTATTATTTAATATGATTTGAATTCCTTGATAAGATCAGAAATAGCACTGGGATCTGTAGTATGAGGAATATATCAAGTAATAAAAAGAAGTGATAGATAAAGCTGTATTTGTGTACCAAATATATTAAAGAGTTATCATGCTTTTTAATAATATATGTATTCGTGTATTCTAGATATCTACTTTTCAATACCACATTGATATGTATTATTTTCTCTTAGATTCCAGAAATTGCCCCACTGTTTCTTCGTTGAGAAGAAAATATCTGTATTTTTAGGCTGTTATTTCATTTCTTTCTTATTTATTCTTTGAGCATTAATAATTTTTATTAATTTTTGATATTGAGTGTATTTCTTATCAGGTTCCATTTTAGTCCAAGTCCATAAACATACTACTGCTGATCTATTTTTATTGTGTAGAGATTGGTGTTGTGCTTGTTCCAGGATCAGTTCAATTCTAATCAACTGAAGACATTCTTAAAAATTTGTGTAATGTAAATTTTGCTTTTAATGTTCACAAGCTTAGGCAGATCATTATCACATTGAATTTTTGCTCATGATTTATAGTTTCTTTTTTAAAGAAATCTTAATTTGAAAAAAAAGAGAGACATGTTTGTACACGTATAACACAATTTCGCCACATTCAAACTCGTGTCACTGTTTTTTTCCAAATGTGAGAAGTGAGGTCTTTCCTACACTTAATGTGAGCAAGAAAACTTTTATTTTCACCTCCTTTTTGAGGATGACCAGATGATCTGTAGGATCAATTTTTTACCTCCTATCTGCTTGTTACACTGCTGTAACAATGACAAGAAATAACTGACTCTCACATCAATATCACCCTCCATCTTGTCTTCATTCTCACTACACTCTTAGTTTCCTATCACCACATCTTCAGAATCGTGTCATCTTCTTTTCCTTTTATATTTCCTTCCTTCTTTTATTCATTCTCACTTCTTATTAGCCATTCTTATAAATATTTTTCTTTTCTCCTTTTTTCTTCATGCTTTTTATCCCATTTTTTTTTTTTTTTTTTCAATCAATGTCCACGTCTCACACGCTGCCCTCCCGGTCCCACTCTTTAACATCGGCCGGCCAGAGTCGTGCTGTGAGTAGTCTCATCACCAGTCTCTTCTACCAATTTGAATTGTGCCTCTCTTGTTGTGTCCTAGTCTTGTGATGAGGGCAAGGGATCGGTTAATGCTACCTTGCCAGTTCTTTTTTTTTTTTTTTTTTGCCTGCCGTACCCCCTTTTCCCTCCCATGAATTATCTTTCCCTTCTCCCCCTTCAAATTTTTCCTAATGGCGTTGAATAATATCCATATTCAAATCTGTGGTCTTGTATCAGACCTTAAAGATCTGACATTACAGTTCTCTTCTTATTTACAAGTATTTCCATTTTTTGTTCAATTTTCAAAACTTCATTTTATGATATTCATTTCACCATGCTTTTTCATTTCGATTCCACTTATAAGATGCTTCTTTGACCCCTATCATTTTAAATTCAAGGCTAAATCCATCTATTCAGCATGTAGAATTGTTCCATATGTGTATTTTCTCATGTTTATTTGTGAAAGTTCAGTTGCTTTTATACTGCACTCTTTAAAGAGTGCTAACCCTCTCTGTATTAAGATGTCCTGTGGAACGGAAACAGTCTGTCATAATTAGTATCATAGTGATGCACAGTTTCTAAAAACAGTATGTGTAAGGACAGGCACGATCTGTGATCAACGTCTTGCACAATATCTGTCCACATCCACACCCCTCCCCCTCCCCATGTATATTCTTGCTTGCAAATCAAGTGTGCTTTGCTCTCTTGTTACTGAGAACCGCTTCATATATCACCATGACAACGGGAGGAAGATGAGAAGACAACATAGAGCACGGCTATGGAGTTGGATGCATCAGGAATGATTACTGCCGACTTGAAGTTTACACATTGCCTGAGATTATATGCTTCTGTTGTTGTGTTACAGTGCTTTTCGAAGGGAGGGATTGTTCCGCTTAGACCTAGTTGTGCTGACTAAAATCTTATATATTTCATATGTTCTCTACCTTTACTGTAGAGGCTCTAAATCTTATGCATAAGATTATTTGTTGTGAAAATTATATTTGAGGAAATAAAGACTAGAATCTATCGTTCAGTTGTGAAGCTCTCGCACACCTTCAAGGTACGGTAGTCTTTTTATCTTTGGTAATTAAAAAAGCGTTAAGAAAAATCTTTATGATTGTAGAGGTGGTAGACGCACTTATGAATTAATGATAGCTTAAAAGTTCTTCCATCTTAAAAAATAACCCCTTCTAATTGCAGATGAACTTTCAGGATTTATATAGTTTTGATAATACATTGTTAGATTGTGCATAATATTTCATTTACTGGGGTTGGGAACAAATTTTACAATGCATGTACATACTCTTTTTTCTTTTTCATGATAGTCCTGAGGTAGTTATCCAGGATTCATAAGATACAATTAATAGGGAGTTACACAAGATTTAATTCTTGGGTTCAGGAGTTGAGTTATTGTGCTTTTAATGCTTTCTTTTTTTTCTAAATGGCTGAGATTTCATGAGAATGCTATGAAGGTCAGTAGTTGGATTACTCTAAAATTAGGTGATCCTGCAGATTGATTGTAATTCATCTTTTTGGATGAGAGGAGGTGTGTCTTTTAGAGCCACTGAATTGTTATGTTTGATTTTTAATTTGTGTTGAATAAAACATCAATGTTTTTCTGCAAAAAAATAAAATTTCTACCCTTCTTCCCAATAATACTATCTTATTTTACTCATATTCTTTTATATTTAATTTAATGCATGTAATTGCATTACCTCCCTTATTCCATATAAAATACTCTAAAATGTAGATCATTATATATATCTTTTCATATTATAACTTATCAGCAAACAAAAATTAAGATAAACCCTGATGTATACCTTCAATACCTTCTGCAACTCTATAAGTATTTATTTTGTTAAACAAGTTTAAAAAGAAAGATACTTTATAACTTTATAACATATTCCTGCCATTTCAGTCCACATTATTTTTCTTAGAAAAATCCTTGTTATTCTCATATGATTTCAACATGCAATATTGTAATTGAAATGTATTCTACCATTCATTTGTACTTTATCTTCAGTGATATAAAATGTATATCCTGTCTTATTTATCACTATCTATTATATATACACACATATTCATAGTACCCTTTCTTAATAGAACTATCAGTTTTCTTTTAGAATTGTTATAATACTCAAGAAGTAGTTCTACCGACTATCTACCTTTATCTATCCATGTATTTACACTGTACTTATCAAATTGAAGATTCGATTTTTGATGAAATGTTGTCCGTTTTATACTTTCAAAGATGTTCTTTCATTCTTCTTTTTCATTTTCCATTATATGATAGTTTTTCATGAGAATGTGATCTTCTCTGATTCTTAAACTGTTAAAGGAGGAATCAAAGACAATTTATAATGATTTTACATACATAGATATAGCACAAGGATCTAAAGGGTGACATAGTCTGATCATGGTGGTGTTTTTAATTGTTGTAATTGATTTTTGTTCATTCTGAAGTAGCCCTATGTGTTACCTTGGGCCAAGAAAAAATATTAATTTCAAAATAGGAACAAAGGTGAATTTTAGTCTGGAGAGAAATTCAACCTTTGTTGTCATTTGCTTTGAGGAAGGGCATGAAAATTGGAGTAACAGATTAATGATAGAGCAACCAGTAAGAAAGGTACAGATTTGTGAATGTCAAGGTCATCAAACGTGGGAATCTCATATTGGCAATTCACTATATTTGACTCAAATGCATTCCAAAGTCTCATCAGCGTTTGTTGTCCTTTAAAAAATTATTTTTCAATAATGACAATAAAGAAGGGAAATTTTTGAATGAGTGGAAAACCAAGATTTCATTACCAATATGCACATTTCAGATTCTGATTTTCGATGATCTTGACTTTTAACCCTTATTGTACTGTGGGGGCACCGAGACCCCCTCCCCCCCCCCCCCCACAAACTCCGCCGCGGATTTCAAACCGCTCCATTTCACGCCTCCCCACTTTCCGACTTCTTTTCTTTCAAGTCTTGCGCATCTCATAATTGTCACATTTTTCATTAAATTGCTCGTCTGTTTCTCTGGGATGTTTTGTTGTTGTTTTTTTTTTCTACTTTCACGTAGAAGGACTTAGCATATCACCTTTGCTCCCTTTTAATGATAGAATACAATGTTGTAAGTAAGTAAACTTCTCTGACATGAACCCACAAGGCCATAATTCTTTTTATTGTAGATTTGATTCAGGTTGGGGGATAAGATTTATTGTATAGGTTTGGGTTATGAGGTATTTGAAGTAGTTCAGGTTTTGTGGAACTCTCATCCTGACCATTCCTTTGCATCTGCGTCATATGATGTGCTATTCAAAACTTTTCCTTTTACCCCACTGAGTTCTTATATACTGCATGTGTCTGAGTGTGGTATGTTTATATATCTCTGACTTGCCTGGATTTATCTTGTTGCATCAGTGTGATCCCATTGTCTCAGTATGTTTTAATTTGATTTGATTTTCAGCTCTTCTTATGCCCGGATTTGGTGATGGTGTGTTAATGTTTTCCTTTGCAATTGCTTCAGTGTACCTCTTGCGTAGTGATATACATTTACCTTGTGTTAATGTATTTTGACAATGTACTTGAAGAAATGACTGGTGCAGCAAGTAGCAGATGTTTATCGAAGAGTACCGGAAGTTCTTAAATCACATGATTATGGTTGTGATTGGCTAGCCTGCGACAGATGGTTTAAACTTAAAGAGCCAATATGATTCTAGAATATGGGCAAGAAAGCCAACTTGGGGCATTATGAAAGCAAGAAATTAAAATCTTACTGGTTAAGCTTTTATTTCCATTGTTTTAAGCTTTGAAAAAAAAAAAAAAATATTCTCTTCCCCATCATTAATTAGTAATAGCTATAACGATAAACCTTGCTGCAGTCAGCTTCAAAAACCCTGTAGATGAATACCCCCATCCCGCCCACTAATGCGAGCTTGAAGCCAAAGCAGTATGAAAAGATGATGTGCTTGGATTGTGCATTGGTGTGACCCTCTCTCCCTTTGGTATTGTTCTCCTCCCATCAGATCCGTGTTGTGCACGCTTTCCAGTCAGGTCTCCAACACCGTATCGAGCGCAAGAGCCTGAGTAACTCGGTCCATGAGTTCATGGCCCCCGAGAACAGCTACGACATCGAGACGACAAAGCAGAACGAAGACGCGGCCCCCATGGTGTCCTTCAGCACCGGTACTGGAACGAGCTTTGAGACCCAGTTATAAGGTAGGTCCAGTTGCGATAGCCCCGCCCTACTCACACAGACCGAATCGGAGTACAGGTGGCTCTCGTAAACGCAGTAGTATGCATGACAGCTCCCCCCTCGTTTTGGTTTGTGAGTGTGGCCTCCTGCCTGTTCTATATATATTTATATATTATGTACATATAGATTCACAGTCTGTGTAGTATGGCTGTTATCCTGTGCAAGCAATAAACTAGACCATATTTTTTTGTTCTTGAAGCATCATGAAAGACAAATATATGTTCATCACCCAGTAAGCACACATGATTGGCTAAGAAGCACTTAATGTAGTGCGTTGACCTGTTTAGTTTGTGTGTGTTACATTCTAGAAGAGATGGCTACCGGCTTGTCGCTCCTAGATATGCTCCCTCTCCTACAAAAAATCCATGGGAAAGAAGAGAACTGGTAGGGAACCATGTCAGATGAGGGTTCTAACACAAGATTAGAATTTTGGACTGATGACTTGTTCCTACAAAAGGCAATAACCAACTTACATTATACCTCTGCTGCAAACTACAATGAGATGCTCAGTGCACCTTTGCAACAAATATTTGATCTCTTGATGCGAGAGCAGTGGGACTCTTTGAAGTGGTTTTCATTTTACTGCAGTAGCATTTGTTGGTTGGTTTACTGCCTGGTGTAGGATTGAGCCATACTGGTCTCTTACCTTGGGCCCTTGCAGATCACTCTCTCCTCCTATCTTGTTTTATTCCCAGGGAGCAAGTCGTGCTGTAAAGGTTGAGTTACACAGGATGAGCAGCTTGTGAGAACGAGACACGAGAGAATGATGCAACCGTGTACCAGGTTCATCGGCAATTAGTGCAGTTGCACTTACAAGGACAATGATTAGTGTGAAGGTTTAGTGGACCATGGAGAAACTTACAATAAGTCAGGAAGATGAAGAAAGACAACTCAACGACAACTTGTCGAGTGTTTGTCCGGTGGTGGTTGTACACTGTTACCTGTAAAATTATATATCCAATCTTGAATGTAGCTTATGGTAGCAGGTTTTCTATTATCTTTTCTTCTCCTTTTCATCAACTGTGCTCCAGTGACTACCAGAGAGTATGTTGTGAATTGGGGAATAGACTAGGTCAGTGATGAATGTCAAGAGTGAGCATAGACGACTTAGACATTAAGCAACCAAGGTTGCTTATGTATGTTCCTGTCAGTACCGATGACTCAGAGACATTTTGATATAAAGTGAACGCATCTATCAGGTCTTTAGTGTAAATGTGTTAGTTTATGATAAACATGACTTATATATATACATGATACTATATAAAAAAGTAGCAAAAGAGTCACTTTGTAAAAAGTGAGTTGGATGTTAATCTCACTGTTTGTGATAACCTGATTCAAAAAACAAATATGTATAGCGAAACCCCAGAAATGTGTGTAAGAATTAATTAAACATTTTACAGTCACTTTGCATTCTGGCTATTGACACAGTTTGTATCCTTGTATATAGTGTGTACATATATACAGCAACCCAAGCAAACATTTTCATGTTACAACCGTGAAAGATGTAGTTGTCATGAAGTAGCATTAATGTGCAGTAATGTAGTGAGCGGTCTTGTGTTGTTAGCTTGTCTTGTGCTCAGTGAATTACGAATCAAAAAAGCTTGAAGTAACACAATTGAAACACGAATCTGATATGTTGTCTTTCATCATTATCTTTTAAAGTAATAGTTCTTATGTGTGATCATTCCCTATTTTAGACACTTTTGATTTTCCTGCTGTTTTTTTTTTTTCTTTCAATTTTTTATTTTTTTGTGTTTAGTTAATGCTGTTTAACAGATTTCAGTCTCAGTTACGAGCTGAACACATGAACACTTGAGCTTTTATGAAAGGATTGGTGTGGAATTATTTTCTAATCTGTCTTACGTTGTTTATGTTAAGTGAAGAAATTGTTTGTTGTTGCTTTTTTCATGCTTATTTCCATGTAAGAGAATTGATAACGCTGAATCCGAGTAAAGAATTTGAATTTGATACTTGGTAGGATTGTATATACATGAAAGAACAATGAAGATTCTGTTGAATGCAATGTAAACTCAGTGTTTTTATACTTGTTCTCATTTTTACCAAGCACTCCTTATAGTATGTGTAGTGGAGGAATATTTGGCTCATATTATCACAGAGGCAGACGCTTGTAGATAATAAATCTTTTGAATGAAAATATTACCTCTCGTATGAAAATAAGGTGTGAATAAACTTGATACCTCTGTTGGGAAGTGGTGTATTCCATGACAGATGTTGGCTCTCATGTGCTACTATCTCTGTTATGTTGCATGTGTGAAAAGTAAACCTGTCTTGCAAACAAACAACCTCTTTACTAAAACACCCTGCCATTGATGGTATATCAAGGCATCCCAAACTTAAAGCAGGGGCCCGATTTAGAAGCCTGTTTAGCTTGCTATGAACCATGTCTGGGCTTTGGGTCATCTTTGGTGGCAAGCAGACATTCAGGTTAACGTCCTGAGACTCTGTACTTAGGGTGCTGTGACAGAGAATCTGGAATATTCCACTCCAGTATGAGGTATTGTAGCCAGGGACCTCTGGTAATAAACTAAACAACAAGACAGGATATGATATCAGAGGTCTGTTCTGGTCGAAAAAAGAACCATTCTTTTTTGGTATTTTCCCTCTCTTTATCGACTCCTGTGCTCTCTGTATAAATTGCACCCCTATAATGTAAGAAATCAACATATGAAATAATCATTCATTTATGTGGATGATTACAGATAGTACAACATGGACAATGAAAGCAAACTTGTGCTTTGGACTGATAGTAATAACATATGATTTATACATAAATTGTTCTATACTCTGACGACAATGTTGCAAAGAAATGTGTAAATATATTTATATGTATTCCAAGAATTTGTTGTGTATGTAGAGTAAAGAAAACGAAGGGAAGACACCGTATCCTACAAACAATCAACTATGAATGCTACATACTCTACAGGTTTATACAAGATACTTTTTGAAGATTATTTTTGGTCCAAGTTAAATTGATTAAAATAGAAGATATGATGGTGTATAGAAAGTCATCTCCCAAAGAAGGTGCATATAATGCCATACACCAAGAACTGGTGCCATGTTTGGTGTTGCACATTGCAGCAAGTACATCCCCATGCCTCGGTACATCTCGGTAAAGACTTCAATCTCGTGGATGAAGAAACAACATCATTTCTTTACATCAAATGTTGATTTTCTCCTTAAAATCAGAATTTCTTTTTTTTAAATTGAGAATTTTCCTGTTTCTGGAGTATCAGGGGTAAAATGTTTGTATGTTTTTTGTTCTAAACAATGTGTAGTCTGACATGACTTCGTGTCAAATTTCAGAAAAATCAATGTTGGAAGGTGGATGCCAGTGCGTGAAATGATGATGTACGAACAGATTTTGTATGTGATATATACTTCAATTTCTTTTCATAGGCTCGTGAGGATCAAGTCTTAGGTACGATCTCACTTTGGTATGTTTAAAAGATAATTTTGCTTGATAATTGTGGCTTGAATAGTACTGTTCTCTTGAGATGTATAAGATAATGTCATACCATAAGTTTGAGTGTGTGATATTATACTATGTTGAAGAAAAAAACAAAGAGAAATTCTTGAAGCATAGCAGTGTGTTCATTTTATTACTGTTAGAAACAAAGCAGCACATTGTAGTTAATTTATTTACTGAGCTTATAAATGTATATTACCGGTATTTTGGATTTTCTCTAATGTATAGCTGACTTTAGGAAAGGTATGCACATTTTCCATTTAGCCTTGTATCAAAGCTGAAGGATTCTTTTCTCTTCCTTTCATGTTGTAAGATTTCTCTTTCTACTCTGATGGTATGATCTGCATAACTAAATTGTATTCACACTTTTTGATGTAATTTAAGGGGGAGACAGGGGTGAACAATTATGCCGATTTTGCTCTTTTGTTTTTCAAATTTCTGTTTGCTATATCTTTCAGCAACTTAACAATTAAAAAGAATACTTGCCCCCCAAAAGTGATTTCTCAGCATTGGGATTGCATACTTTAAAACTTCTAAAGATGCTATTATTGATCTAATTACATGCTCATGATTGTTATCTCTTGTAGCATTCAGACTTAAACATGGCCATCTTTCAATACTATGACACCATTGACAAAATTTGTTTGAAAGAGCCTCCATATCTTCCAACTTGTTTACTCAGCTTTTTAATTATTGTTCTAGCTCTCTCCTTCTCTCTCTCTCTCTCTCTCTCTCTCTCTCTCTCTCTCATGTTATCTCCTCTTCTTTACCCCCTTCCTCTCTTGTTATATTTCTTTTCTTTCTGTCTTTGCTTTTTCCTTCATCCCATTCTTTTTATGCTCTTGTTGTCTCATTTTTTTCTCTACTATCTTCGTCTCAATGTTTTCAATTTTCAAAAGAGAGATTGTCATGAATGCATAACCATTGATTCTTTTTATTGAAAAGAACTTTGTGACAAAAGCAGCTTCAAACAAGATGCAAACAACTCTCTTCTATTCTCTGAATACTCACGTAAAACTGTCTTCTTTTCTTCTTTTGGCTAATTGTTCCATTTCATTTGTTTTCATCGCTTGTGATAGCTTGTATTCTGTGCATGATCTCACCGAAGTGCTGACCATTTTATATATATATTTAAGGAAAAAAAGAGAGAGATGAGAGTTATGTTTTGTAATGCTTTTATTGATTATTTTTTTCTCGACATGGTTAAATCAGTGATGCAAACTATGTCAAACGAGTTTAAAACTACTTAAGTTGCAAATTTGATTTTGCAGAAGTTTGCGCAATCATTTGTTCAATTGTCATTGTTTAGATCGTTCATGAATTTGTTGATTTTGGAGATGAAAAGGAAAGCCGATATATCATGCCATGGTTGACAGAAATTATGTACATGTTTAGGTAGGAATCGCATATTTTGCTAATATGTTGTTTTTTGGTGTTGTTTTTTTTGTTGAAATGTTGTATGTGATAGGAAAAAGCTATCAGAAATATGGGAATTTTACATCCTCTATTGTAGCTAAACAGCATGAATAGATGGGATATGTGGGGGAAACGGCATAATTCATGTTACTCATATATTAAGTTTAGGTATATTATGGAAAAGATGCATACTTCCATCTTAGGTTTATATTTGTGGTATGTAATTATTTGATAAAATTTGTTTTATTGTGTGGCAAATGCTCACTTCAAGTGGTGAACAGCTGTTTGTTCGTTCACAAATTATGTATATAAATATCAACAATAATGGCAACCTTACATTTAAGATTATTAATCGACTTATGCAAATACGTAGGGGTCTGCTTGGAGACTACTAATGTAATACGTAAGTGGTAACTTTCTCTTTTATCAGGTAGCTATAAGTGTTTTGAGGATATTGAATATTTTATCTATTAAATATGGAGAATGTCTCAAATATCAGGTTAGCATTCTTTTGTTTATATATATTTGAATTTTCTTGGATATAAGAAAAAGTAATCAATATTCCTGTAATCATATATTGAGTCAAGTTATGCACTGTAAATATTGCAAAAGGGTGTTCATTTAGCATCTCTTTGGCAAAGCAAAATTTTGAGATAGATTTAAATGTTGAAAAAAATATTTCCCTTTGTTAATTGTTACTTACTGTAGTTAAGATCACATTATACTGGCCATGATCATTGAAGGATATTGGTCTAGTTAACATTCTACTCTGTCTTGATCATGCTTGCACCTGTCAAGGACGCTCAAGCCAAGATTTGACTGGCTTCTGGATGTAGAGACATGTTAACTATTATAGGGTGCAATGTTACTATTCATGTCACCAATGTGTTGCATTCCTATGCATTCTAAAGTAAATAGAGAGTTAGGTAATATAACATTTATAATCACATTAACCAGTTTGATGAGCATAGTGATATGTGGAATTATCATTCGGTGTATGATGCTTTACAAGCATTTTTCTTTTCTTTTTTCCAAGAAAGGTGTATGTATTTGAATTATATATGTATTTCTCTTCTTCGAATTTGAATGAACATATTTGTGTTGATGCTACTCGCAAAGATTTTGTTTAAAAGACGTACTAAAAACTCTTTGGTAGAGCAGAGAGTCACATATCTACATGGACTTGCTGCTGCCTGCCATGTTGTTGAAAGCAGTCTAGAAAACTGCTTTCGTTACGTTTGTTGTTTTTTTTTACTACTCAAAAGACAATGGGTTTCTATATATATGATAGTGTCGGTGTGTAGTGTTGGAAAGTAGGACATTCTTTTCTCCTTTATTACTCGATGGGAACGTGAGCTGATGTTGAAGAAACCACGTGACTAATGACATGAATCCATTCTAACAATATGGAATGTTATGATGATAATTCTTATCTATTGGAAGTTGCCCCAGTTTTTGTAGCTCCTTGCAGTGATGTACAGTTAATGACTGGAATAAACAATAAACGGTTCATTCAAAAAAACACATCTCAGCTCTGTGTGCTTTATTTCATGTTTTTTACTTTTGCATGAAATCGAGAAAGAATAAATGAGAATTTATACTTTTTTTTTTCTTTTTTTTGCCTCCATCTAAAGTCAAGCTCGAAACTTTTGCAATATGAAACATTGAGGGAGTGGCAGACGTTTTGGGCTGCAAGAATTTTTTTTTTTTCAATTGCATATTGGTGGCAAGAAGCTTCCAGGAATTTTGACCACTCGCAAAATTTGTGCAAGTTTCTGTTTTTAGTAGTTCGATGTATTGTGTACAAAAATGAAGATTTTCCATTGTGTCTGATGAGAAATCTATCAAGGAAAGTTGAGTGAAAGAAAATGGAATAATTGGTCTTAAACATGAAGCATTGTCTTGAAATATGATTAGAATTGTAATTTTTAAAGTTTTTTTTTTTAAATAAAGGTCATCCGAGTGAATTTCAAAAGTGGTAACTGCAGAAATATAACATTTTGAATCAGAGATTAAATCAATATTTAGTAAGCTCATAAGATGGAAAGTGGCAAGGCAACTGACTGAACAAGTTTTAAACTTTTCCACTCTTTTACTCTTTTAAACACAATCTGCTAATTGCTAACCCTGATAAATGTTTGGAGTAATGCATTTTGGTTCACATTCCCCCTGTATTATTCTCATAAAGATAACCCTTTCAGGACAGAAATTATCAAAGGGCTAAATTGATCACATTTTATGCTTCAAATTGGCAACAGTAATATTTTTCTTTTAGAGTTACATAGTTTGAATAAGGTGTAATATCTATGAAAATAACATGCATGGTTATAAATTTTGTCGAAAAGTTGAAAAAAATTGCCAATTTTTATGAAAAATAATGATTTTGAACCTCTCAATGTGTTGCCAATTTAAGGATTTTAAAGCTTTTTCTCGTTTCAAAATTTCCTGACATCAAATGCAATATGGTTATGCAGCAAAAAATGGACATAGTGTGTCCAGAAATTTTTGCTCTTTCTACTCATGCATCTTTTAAATTTTTCAGATTTCTGAATCAAAAGTTATTGAGCCAAACCACAAAATGTGGGCAATTGTCTTGAAAGGGTTAATACTCCCCCTCTCTTTATCTATACAGAATATACGTAATGATACAACAATGATTCGTTTTCACAAACATTTGTGACTAATGCCATAAATCTTCGAAATTACATTGACTAAATCTTTATCACGTTAAAATTACAAATTTAGTGTGAAGGGGTACCGGTATTGAAGTATTTTGCATTGGAAATCATGGTGTAGATATTATACTGTCACCCTAAAAACACGAGATCCAAAGGTAAGAACTGTTTATCCTGGGTTCATGGTAAGAAGTAAGTAAAACTGCGTTTGTTCGAATCGGAAGGTGCATCAGATGCCGAGCTATAGAAAACAATTAAGTTCAAGTTCAAGTTTATTACATTCTTAAACATAATAGTAATATATTTGAATACACATAAATATATAAATTAAGGGAAAAATAAATCAAATTCAGAGTGGAGGAACCAGCAGAAGCCAAGAGCCCGTCGATAGGCCCCTGGCAATTCTCAATGGTAATAAAATCAAATTGTTAGTATGTGGAACGGGCAGGAATTATAAAGGAAAGGGGCACTTATCTGAAGTAAAAGGAACACTTTCCTATGTAAAAGGTAAAAGGAGGACCTTCTAGGAAACCCAAATTCCTGAAATACTGGGGACAATGTACCCCCCCCCCCCCCCACAGCGCCTGATTTTAAATAATCCTAACATTTCCCTGATGCGTCATTCTGAATCCTGAAAGAAGACACATGAAATTTTAGAAGATGTATTAGACGGTCATTAATTTGGAGACTGATGTACAGTCCCGAGAAGTCTCCTTGTGTCCTCAGCATGACATGAAAATATCTGAGCTTGTTTTCTACACTTTGTTTAAAATAATACCATGTTTTTTTTAGGCCTACATTTTGCATTAATGGTGCATTAAAGAGTCAAGGATGTAATGCCCATTTTGTACCAATGGCAAACACGTTAGAAATGGACATGGATGAGAGATTTTGATTTATAAAATCGGAAATATCGGGACATTGAAATCATATCTTATAGCATTTTTAATTGCATTTTAAGGAGGAATTCTCACTACTATAACAGTCTCTTATATTAATTTTATCAGTTTTATCAAATGATTGATACAGAAATGATTTCTTCCTTTAAAAGTGGGGGGTATATTTGTACAGGCCACCCCCTCCCTCCCCGAAAAGTGGGGGGGGGGGGTATATACCCCCATCCCCAGGGATTATGCCAGTGCGTTCAAGTATAGTATCATTATCATTCTTCAAGGGGTCTGATGGAGGGGCACCACCCCAAAAGTGTCCCAATGGTAAATATTTCATGTACACATATTCTGCTTCTTTAAAACACACAGCTTAATTTCAAATTAACTTCACCATCCAATAAATATTACTTGAAGGGGGTTTAAGTTATTCAAATGGGGTACCTGGCCCACATGGGGGGCTCAGGGGCAGCACCCCTTAAGTGCCCCAACCTTTGATTTTTCACCAAGTGAAAATTTTGCACCGAAAATTGCGTGATGCAGGCGAGACTGCCCTGGGCATTTCCCTTCTTTGCTGGTGAAGACGCGTGACGCGTGTGACGCATTTAGAATGTCAAAATAGGCCAAAAATCGGGGGAAAGGGTATGTTTTGTATGACTTTGTGCAGCCTTGAAATGCAAATGATATGTTTGAAATAATGTTCTCCATCATTGTAACCTTCTGCTATTAATACTCAAGTCTCTCAACAACATTTTGACCCTTCCCAGAACTCTTTAATCAGGAATAAGTTACACACACACACACACACACACACGGACGGACGGACGGACACACACACACACACACACACACGCACACACACACACATATATATATATATATATATATATATATATATATATATATATATACAGTGCGTCCCCCAAAAAAGTTGACAGAAAAAGTCTCCCCAAATAAATATTTCAAAATATTTGAAGCAAAATTTCATACCTGTGGATAGCTTAGGATCTCTTCTATTACATGACACCTAAAGATCTGGCGATATTTTACGCTCGAGTGAGCAACGACCACTTTTGTGAAAAGGTGCCAAATCCAGACTTGACAAGAATTTGTTTTTCTTCTGGTTGGTATCAGCAAAGTTGAGTGTCATGAAAAAGCTTATAAATATTCATATTAATTTTGATCAATAATAGACAATTTATCAAAGAAGAGGTTTTGTTCTCTGTATGTCCTTACGTATCTCATCAATATTTTCATGTTTCAGTGAGCAATTAACTGCTTAACTGAGTGTTTTGAAATATTAGTTTTGGCAACGTTTTAATTCAAGCAGATTTTCTCAGTCAACCATAAAGTTTTGATGGGATATGTCAAGACATACAGAAAACAAAGCTTATTCTTTCATAAATTGCCTTTTGATGATCAGAATATGAAAGTTTCTAAGCCTTTTCAAAACTCTGAACTTTGCTGATACCAGACAGAACCAATACAAAGTTTTGTCAACCATAGATTTTGCACCATTTCACAATAATGGCTTTTGCTCACTCAAGCGTAACATATATCGTTAGATGTTTTGGTGTCATTTGATATGATAGGCCCTAAGCTATCAATAGGTATGAAAATTTCTGAACATATTTTGAAATATTCATTTGGGGAGACTTTTTCTAACTGTCAACTTTTTACGGTTCTCAAATTTGTTAATACTAGTCAGCACAACATACCAATTCTTGTCAAGTCTGGATTTTGCACCCTTTCGCAAAAGTCGCTTTTGCTCACTCGAGCTCAAAATATTGCCACATATTTGGGTTTCATTTGATAGAATAGACCATATATCCACAGGTATGAAAATTTCCTACAAATATTTTGAAATACTTATTTTGAGAGACTTTTTCCAACTGTTAACTTTTTGGGGGACGCACTGTATATATATATATATATGGAAAATGATAATTTTCGGATGCCATACAAAACAAATTACATGATACTGTTATAGTCCTTTTAAAGCATTTTTTCTGAATAAATACTCATAGAACGTTTATCATAGAAAGTTATCATTCTTTATGTCTTTATACATGTATCTATAGACTATACCATATAGTGAGAGATCTTATGGAGAAATAATTTAGTGTTTCAGTTATTTTTAGATTTTTAGCTAGTACTTTTTTAAAGCTTTAATTGAGGTAGACCTTGTTTAGGAGAGGGTTAAACTTATTTAGGGGTAAATTTTTCGAGAAAAAAAGTGCGAAAAACCTCGAAAAGGGTGTGATTTTGACCAATAATAAAACTTGTTTAGCGGGTTTTTGGTAAACCTGTGGTCACGCTTGTGTACAGCAATATATTTGACTTGGGGGGGGGGGCGAATACTCGTTTCAATTTATCACCCGTTTTCGTCAATTGCAATTCAAATTCGTCGGTCACAGTAGCTGAGCACGAGACAGCAAAAATAATTTCGTCTATATTAGCATTCATTTTCGTCAAAGTTTTACTCAAAACCGTCTCCCAGATATACAGTATAATGCTGTAATTATTTCCTTAATTAATCGAATCGTTTACTCAACATATTTACGTCGCTTTTTATCACACATAAAAACACATTTTCCGTTCACAGCACTCACTCACTTACTCACACACATACCCAGTACATATTACAAATATCACGAGAAAGTACCAAAAAAAAATCAAAAAAAAAAATTTAAAAAATCAATGGTTAAATATCTGGTTTACACTCTATATAAAGGCCCATACAACACTTCAGGGGCGGATCGAGGATTTTGTATAAGAGGGCGCACACAAATGCAGGTTTGTCAACTTTGGGAAAAGGGAGACCCGTATTTTTTTGGTCTCACCAGCTCTCGAAAAGTCGCTCGGGGGGGGGGGGGGGGGGGCGACAAAAATAAAATCGCCAGACCTCCAAAATTCGCTCAGTGGGGGGGGGGGGGGGGTAATGGGGGTCCAGTTCCCGTCGATAATTCTCTGACAAGCAACAACAAAAAATAATTAAAAAAAAAAATTAAAAAGGTTTTCGTTCTATAAGGGAGGCCAATCGAAAAAAAGGGGGCCACAATGCATACCTTTTTTCAAAGGGGGGGGGGGCACGGGCCGGATGTGCCCCCCCTAAATCCGCCACTGCAACACTTGACGAATTTGAATGACAAAATAAAGAATGTATTTGAAAAAATGACGAATTTGAGCAGTTTTACAAAAATGATGTCAGAAGGTCATTGATAAGCATGTTAGGGAAATTCCACCCTGGTATTAAGTTTATTTGAAATAATGAAGAAAAATGAGAGAAACAGAATAGTGAAAGTTAGAGCAAAATCAGATAAGAAATAAGAAAGTTATGAATGTTTTACTTTTTGTAATCAATCAAACACAAACTGGCAATTCCGTGGCGGATGTATCTTACGAGCTCCTCTCCCATTTTGCTCATTACGGAAAATTCTTGAATTTTAATTTTCTTAGTTTTTGATGAAGGAATAAATTGGTTTCATACAAGTTTTGTGAAAAAAAAAAAAATATGAGCAATGATTATATGTAAGGTGCATGTATAATTCAATATTTTCTTAAGAGAAAATGGAAATTAATGATTTTTGGGGTACAGGGCAAATTCGAGAGGAGCTCGCAAGAAACGTCACGGAATTGCCAAAGTGTTTGATTGATTACAGCTTTAGTTATTCATAAATCTCTTATTTCTTATCGTATTTTGCTCAAACCCTTCACTGATTTGTTTCTTTAATTTTTCTGTGTGTGTAATTGGGTTTTCACAGACGTGTATCAATCAGATATGATTATTTACGTCTGGGGACCGACCTTTAGCGTCACCATCCGGAAGACGTGACTCAGTCTCGAACCTGGGTCCGCTGAATCAGTTTATAACTTCCACTGTTAGCTGGATTACAGGCGCACGCCACAACGCCCAGTTGTTCTGCTTCTTTTAAACCAACTTGTAGTCAGGGAGGACCATAGGCGCCGGAAGTGGGGGGGGGGGGGCAAAATGCATTTTCGCCCCCTAAAAGCCCCCCCCCCCCCATAAAAAAAAAAATCAGTAGTAAAGGAGTAAAAATCGTGTGTATATTAAAAGCTTTATTACGTAATTGTAAGCCTTTGTATTCATTTTTCGTGCATGGAGATCACTGAAGACAGATAAAGCATTCAAACTTTAAACTTTAACGTAGTGGAGTTTTTGTATTAGACGTGTTTAATAGCGAAATATTCTGAAAGGTGTGTACGTGCGTCTGTATTGTGAGAGGGTGGGAAAGCGTGTGTGTTTTTTTTAGGGGTGAGAAGACATGAGCCCTTGAAAGGTGAGCCCCCTTGAATGTTTGCCCCCCCCCCCCCCATCCCAAACTGCTTCCAGCGCGCCTGGGGAGGACTTTCCCTTTAACAGTAAAGCTCGTTTTTCTTTTATATAAGTGCCCTTTTCCCTCTGATTAGTGCCTATTTTTATCCTTCTGATAAGTGCCTCTTTTCAAATCTGATAATTGCATTTTTATCTCTCCAATAAGTGCCGTTTTCCCCTTCTGATAAGGCCCTTTTCAAATCTAATACTTGCCCCCTTTTCTCTCTAACATGTGCCCTTTTCTCCTTTCATAAGTACATTTTTAATTCTGATATGAGCCACTTTCCCTTTCTAATAAGTCCCCATTTTCCCCTTCTGATAAGTGCCCCTTTTAATGTCTAATATGTGCCATATTCCTCTTCTCATAAATGCCCAATTCTTATAAGTGCCCCTTTCCACCTCCGATAAGCGCCCTTTCCTATTCTAATAAGTGCCCCCTTTTACCTATATTTCCCGAAAAAAGAGCCATATCTAGCTTCAAAGAATCAGCATGATCACTGCGGCTTTATGTAGTTACATGCACCCATATTACTAACTATACCAGCGGAGCTGCATTGAGGCAAGAAGGGCACACTGCCCATCCCCCCCCCCCCCCCAGAAAAGTATTTCTCATTCCGCTATAGCTCGAATGTGCGCATAGTTTACACCAAGTAAAGGCAATATTTTCTGCAATTTTCCCCCAAACTCGCTTGCTACGCTCGCTTGCTCTTATAGTATAGGCCTATATAATGAAATCAAGCAGATCGCATAACAATGTTGATATCGAGGTAATCCTAACGAAAAACGACAGGGTTTAAAGGGTACCAATCACCAAAACTAATTTTGCTCTGTATGTTAGACGTTGAATGTCGTTATACTATATTCAGAATATGGGCTTCAAATATTAATTCTATAAAGAGATATTGCAATTTTAATTACACTCTCTATAAGCGTAAAAGCGACTCGTGAGCAGACTACTCGACGCACCCGTACGCGCTCGCCAAGATAAAGGCTCGCGCGGAACCAAACTCTGAGTTCGGTTCCGCGCGAGCATTTTCATGTTATACTTTATTTCCTTCCTACTCATTAACTTTTGACCTATAGAATACCAGACAAAGTTCTTTGAGGTTGATTTTATACTTTCTAGCTGTACACAAATTATTTTTTTCAGGTGAATGTAGGAATTAAAAGATCAATCAACCTTTCCCCAATGAATTTGTTGTTGTCATTTTCATTATATCGCTGTAAATAATGCACAACCCAAGGACTTCAGCGTCAGAAAAAGTCTTGAAAATCACGGTTTGCTCGCTCGCTTCGCTCGCTCGTACATAAATTATTAAACCATTACATACAACTGCTAATTGGGGAAGCTGAAGCAGAATCACCCAAAAAATGAAGAAGATGATTCAGATTCAGATTCAGTTATTTTATTGTCCAATTGTGGATAAACAAATGGAAATTTACATTGTTCACATTAAAGAAGGAGTACATACAATTTGGCGAAAATAAACAAACTACTTAATACAAAAAAGCAAGAAACAGGAAGTACCTTAAAAAATATTTGGTTAACGATTAAGACATTCAAGAATTACTTGAATTTTACTTTAACTGTTATTTTGTAGATGACTCTTATTGTATGCTCGAATTGAGGTTGGGACAAAAGAATTCATGAACCGTGAGGTTCGACAGGGCAAAGATCTTAGACGTTTACCTGATCGCATGAATTGGTAATTAACAGAGTGATGGTCTTGGTTGACTAGGATTTCATTCACTTTCTCCAGAATTCTATTTGCACACTCATCATTCAGATTTATCTTTTCCCCTATCATCCTACTAGCTTGTTTCGCTATTCTTTCTAATTTCTGAATATCTTCCTTTCTACCTGCGCTAAACCAAACTAAACTACTGAAAAGGAGAACACTCTCAACCATTGCTTTGTAGAAAAGAGGTAGAATCGGATGCTTGATAATATATTATTTATACTGTATAGGTAATACCAATGTCACAAAATTGCCAGTTTTCGCTTTATGTTCACCTCTTGTAGGTGCCCCTCCCCCCCAAAAAGTGCCCTTTTTTGTTGGTGCCCCTCCACTTTGAAAGACGCTCCGCCGCCTCTGGGTACATTTCGTTGATAACAATGTATAAAAGAGATTAATCCACCCCCTCATTGACAGAGAAATTTAGAGAGAAAGTGTGAGAGAAAGAGAGAGAGAGAATGAAAAAGAAAGAGAGCGAGAAAGAAAGAGAGAGAGAGAGAGAGAGAGAGAGAGAGAGGGAAGGGGAGGGGGGGGGGGGGGGGGGAGAGAGAAAGGGATGAAGGCCGCGAGCAGAGGGTTGTGCAAGATGTGAAGAAGTTCTATTGAGAAAGAGAGTTCGAATAATCATGGACCTACTACAGGTCCGCGATATAATTGAACAAAAGCGATCTCACCCAGTAGGGCAAAGGACTGTATTCCCGGCATAGGCCTACGAGGTGGGGAGTCGGGGGCTGCAGCTCCCCCTCGCCGGAATACACAATCATAATGGAGATGGATATGGGTGTGAGATTTTCTAATCATTTTTTTTTTTAATCGGACTCATTTTAGGATGTTCTGAACCTGTTTTTCAAAAACAGTAATTTAATAGCATTTTATGGAAAATTTGTCTCTCGAGTCACTTACTTGTTTTGTCAAAATTTTCAAGAGCTGATTGATTTTTTTGAATTAGGTCTTTTCCTTGAAAAGGTGGGGTATACATTCTGAACCTATTTTTTAGTATTTTAGTAGCATTTTAAAGAAAAATTGTCACCGCATAAGCCAATCACTTATGTTAGGTTTTGTCAAAATTTTAAATCAGCTGTTTGATTTTATGTTGTTCCTTGATTCTGAAGAATGGGCCAGTATAATAATTGTACAGGCCACCCCCCCCCCATTTCCTCAAAACTTTTGGGTGGGTGTGTGTGTGCGTGGGTGAGTGTGTGTGTGTTGTATGAAGAATTGTATTTCATTTAATTATACCGTAATTATACATTTTTGTTTAGTAAACAAAAATGTGTAATTACGGTATAAGTAAATACCCCTTTATTCAATTAAAGGAGATCTTTATATGAACTAGGAAAATAACAAAAAAGAAAAGAACATTAACATATTTTGAATGAAAGATTATTTACATTGAATATTATACACTGTGGGACATAGGGAGGGGGTATAGGGCGTTCGTTAGTGTTTGTCAATATATTATTTACTTAGTGATTTCATTCCAACATTCTTCCATGCTTGTCTTGTGAATAATTTAACACTATGGTATGAAAACGAAATGAAGATTTGTATTTGTTTGAAATTATTTACATTTATTTTATGTAATGATCTATTTTGAATGAAATCTCTAATAAAATATTTTGAAAAACAAAAGTGTGTGTGTGTGTACGCGCGCGTGTGTGTGTGTGTTTGTGGGTGGAATAAAGAAAGGAAGAAAGGAAGAAAGGGATAATTAAACCTGGATATAACTTGTGACTGACTCCGATCCCCATCCCTCGGTTCAAGATTTTTTTTAAAGAAAAAAAGAAAGAAAGAAAGAAAGAATTAAAGAAAGAAAGAAAGAAAGAAAGAAAGAAAGAAAGAAAGAAAGAATTAAAGAAAGAAAGAAAGAACTGAGAAGAAAGAAAGAAGAAAGACACTGCCTAATGAGTAATGACAATCATAAATAGGCTTTGCACCACACCTCATAACTTGCACAATTAATCCTGTGGTGCACTCAGACGTTATCTATTTTAAGACCATGACATCAGCATTTATAATATTCCTCCCCCTCAACATGCTCAAATTAAATTCCTCTGAGCGTTTACTCATCAACGCTCCAGGGGAAGGGATATCATGTAAGTCAATTGACAGCTCATTATATTTAGGATTTTGTCATGTATGTATTCCTATTTCTCCTAGGAGCGGCAATTACTTAAATGTTCTTATGTATAGAGTTAGATATGATACATGTATATGCTATATGCCTGCTTTCATTTGAATATGTACTGGTGTTTAGCGCATAGCTTCCCAAGACTAATAATACAGCGGCCGCCCAAAATTACATGGCAACCAACCATAAGACCGGTAGCGATAAGACACATACTTTTTAAAGAATGACATTTTGAATAAATATATTTTAATCCCATTTACTGATATGTATCCAACATACACATGTATGTCATTCATAGAATAGGACAAATATATTGGCAATATATACATGTACGTATATACGTAATGATTGTCTTCCGTATTGATATTACCGGTAGCTCTATTTCAATGCATGTTATCTACAACGTCGCCTAGCCTAGATACCTAACGTTGATCGGTTAAGATTGGAAATACATGTCTAATAGTATACTTTTAGCGAAGGTTTTTGTTGACATATTACTCTATTCTTCACAATAAAAGATAATCTGATAGTTTTTTGAGAAGCCCTTGTACTGTTTTGGGTTGCTTTGGTAAGTAAATGTATGATAATTTGTGTAAAGCATAACCGGAGCTTCAGTGTACGTTGTAAGACCATTATTCCCTGTAGCTGGTCACGTGAACACCGGGTTAACCGGTACACGGTGCACTATCCGGGAAAATAGTCGCTGAGGTTGAGAGGTATGACTTTGTCTTTTTACTGTTGAATTTTGAGTAAAGTATGACATTTATGACACAAAATTGAATAAAAATGATTAAATACATATATGTAGAATATATTTTCATCCGAAATAATGATTGTGATTCAAGTATTAAGCAGTATTTCCGAATGGAAATAACACTGAACCACGTGTATTATTACCCACAGTCATCAAGTCCATTCATTCCATTGTCGTTCGCATGCAGTACAGTGTGGAGTGTGGGCCAGCAGTGTGCTGTGCATGTGTGTGTGTGTGTTCAGAACGATAGTGGATCTTGTGTGCAATTGCAATGCAATGAATGATAGATGGGCTATGCTATGGCCATAACTAACGAGACAAAGTACTAAGGGGGAAATAGAATGTAATGGTGATCTTGACTATTAAGAGGTGTTGTTTAGTCTTCAGGGCTATATCGTGGTTGAGTAAACCACCATGACCATGATGACCACTGCCTGGTTCGTTTGCACGCAAGTCGCAAAAATTAAAGTGCAGTCTATCTATGGACGTGGAATGAGGAAACCATTGCATGTAATGCAATGAAGTGCTTCTAACTTAGTGTGGTAGGTGTATATTTTGCAGAGAGCATTTAAAGATCTAAAATTTTAAGGACTTAAAGTAAGACATTGCATTGCCATGGTCAGTAGAGGTGCCGATTTAGGAGACTCCCACTCGGGAGACAGTCTCTGATATTGGAGACTTTGCTAACAAGAGGACAATAGAAACAACACCAACAAGGCACTTTTTCTCGGCCAAATTTTTTCACCTCAGAAATCAGAAGCCCATTTTTTTGTGTGTGTGGATCATAATGAAAAATGTTATGAAAACAAAAGGAGACGGATTTTTAAAATAGACGGGCATAAAAGGGGTACTTTTTCATGAGGAATCTGCTTATCACATTTTCATTTTTAGTGCAAATGTAAACAAAGAAAATTGGTCTCCTAAATGGGAGACTGTCTCCCAAATAGGCCATCAAAAATGTTGACATAAGTCTCTGATAATACTAATAGAGGTGGTCTCCCAAATAGGAAACAGTCTCCAATATCGGCCGTGCGCCTGTACTGATGGTCCAGACATGCAGGATGCTGGATGTGAGATTACTAATAAATACTAAGAAAGAGTGACTCAAATGGTTGGATAGCTGTAAGTTACTCAAAAAAGGTACTATAATGGGGGGTTGTGTGTCCGGACACTTAACAAAAATTAACTTGTCAATTTAGCCGTCCAATTTTACTAAAATTGTGCATCGGGTAATGCTGAAATAAGTGAATATTTGCAAGACATATAACTTTCAACCTATCTTGTGAAAGATTTACAATTTGCATGAAAAGTTTTTTGATATACTATTTGAAATCACTTGTGGTTCGGAACCACTCAGCCTCAAAGTACTACAGATTGCATGTGTAGCCTGCAACACAAACAAGGAAAAATAGAAATCTAATTTCACTTACCAAAACGTCACTGGGGATAATTTTCAGTGTGCTCTGTTGTTTCGGTACCAAGATATTGCTTATCAAGAATTTTGAGGCTTGGAATTTGTCTGACGTGACAGAGGTGAGCAACCAGTAGTTTGCACCATTCAATCCATTTTTACCTATTTTGCTGCCCTCTTGTGCTCAGTGCCCTAGAGGTGCTCATGGGGTCAATGATTTTGTTCCGCGTCAATTGCTTGGTAACAAATGTTGGCAGCGGTGCAATTAAAGTGATAGTCTCTTTTTCCCCACCCGGTGGCAGGAAATGATTTAATCGGCTAGATCGATCTACATGCCGAATTTGTACTTTGTATAAAAATCAGTGTTGCAGTGTTTTAGTTTTAATGATTGTATATTGTTGAGAAGGAGGTGAAGAGAGCCAGAGTTAGGTACAGCTTTGGTGAATGATGTTAGTGTTTAATGTTAGCTAGGTCTGTATTGATTGTGTAGACTGACAAATCTACATGTAACCAACGCGCCGGCAGAGCAAAAGAGCTGGCCGTCAGACATGGCATGGTTCGGTACATCACTATTTGCGCACACAGCCGATGAAAAACGTGAACTGGAGACATCTATTCTGGCAAATTTGTTACACTCGTGTTATAAAAACTCTTTACAGGTCTGGAGAGATGAATAGCCCATTTGGGGAAACTCCCCCATTTGAGAAACAGTCTCATTTCAGAGACCCAGCTGACAAAAGGACAAAATAAACAACATGTAATACCAACATGAATGCAGTTTTTACCATCCTTTTTTAAAATTTACATTCTGCTTTCCAGATGACAGAAGCCCATTCATTTTGTGTGTGGATCAACACCCCCCCCCCCCTCAAAAAAAAAAAAAAAAAAAAATTATTGTAAGTTTTTAAAGTAGACTGTTGAAAGGACAGTGGTAATTTGGCATGACAAATCTGTTTATCATTTTCAAGTCAATTGGAGGTAATCCCTTTACAACAAATGTACATGTAAACAACAAGATTTAGCATTTGTAAATTGTAATCAAACATGGAAGATTGTCTCCCAAAGAGGCTACCGAAAATCTTAATTGTTTCTGACAATTGGGACAGTTTCCAAAATGGGAAAGTATCTCCCAAATTGGCCATGCACCTTTTCTGCCTACTGTACTACACATTTTTGTAAGTATCTGTAATTTTAGTTAGAACAACGTATAAGACTGGTGCAACCTCACTGATAATGATAACAAGATTTTTCAATTAACTTGTTGGACAGCACGAAAGCCATTTAGTTGATCTTGCTAAAGCTTTGAAAGCCTTGTATGAATTCAGTAGTGTAGTGTTTAACCCATTTGATATGGAATGACCCAAAACTGATAGTGTGCCCATATCCTTTTGACTGAAATTGTCAATCCAGCTTACCGTGTATGACCTCATGTTTTCGACAATGTTGCTATAGTATTGCAGAGGAGACAAAATAGAAATAAGATGAACGTTAGCAGCAAGTCATTTGGCATTTAATTTTGATCAGCCTCTTTCAGTCTGCCCAAAGTCAAATAGAAGAATGTACCTCTTTTCAAGGTCAAGGTACAGTTATCCCCAAAATTTATGATGAGGAGGTGCTTGACATAAAATTGACTTACAGTGAACATGTATGAATTATTTCTATTAGAGCAAGCATTTTACTAGAGATACATGTACAACACACATTTATAATTAGTGAGTTGTGCAATATCTCTTAAATTGTCTTTTTTTTCTTTCTGGTTAACATCATTCTGATGAGTCTGAATATTTGCAACTTCCTAATAGATCATTAGCCATCTCTTTTCTGTCATGTAGCATACCGGTTTTTTTCTGTAATCTAAAAAAATGAGAGAGGAAAAAAGTATTTCATGGTATTACATGTATTTTTTTGTAATAAAACAGAATTCAAGACAAAAGTGGATATCTGATATGTTTGTTCTTGAATAAAACTTCCTGTGATATATGTGTGTGTGCATGTGTGTGTGTGTGTGTGTGTGTGTGTGTGTGTGTGTGTGTTCAGTGCATTGTGCTATCTGTCTGTTGAGAACACTTGACAATAATGGCTCTTGATAGAAGAAAGGACAAACTGATGAAGAGCTTGTCTGTATCAAGTCTGTTGTAGAGAGTATATTCACCTCTTCACCAAGATCTGACCCTGTCTTTATGATTCCCATCATTACAGCACTCCTTCACCCAATCCTGAATAACAGGAAGTTGCTTTACAAGCCTATAATCAGTGATGACAGAGAAGGGGAAGGGAGAAAGCTCAAAACTAGACATAAAAAAAAGAAGAACAAAGATGGTCACCGATTGATGTGAGAACAAATTTAGATAGCAGTGTGAGATTCATTTGGATTTTTTCTTTCTTTTCAGATGTCTGCGAGTAGCTCTGACGCCCAGACATCACCAGCTGCAAAAAAGCGGAGGCTCGAACCGGAGTCTAACAACACCAACCAGAACTCAGTCAATTCTAACAACGTGAGTACACTTTTTGGATATATTTCTAATATCTTATAATAATCTACAACTTTAATTTTTACATGCATTATATGCTCACTTCAGTCACTTGATAGCTGGACCAAACAAACTTTATTATCTTGGTACATTTGGGCAAATGAATTCATCATTAATTCAGTATTAATTTCTGAACACAGAACAAAACAACAAAAAAAACAAAAAAACAAAGAAGATAATCTGAGAAAGTTATAGCAGGTACATGTATGTTATTGTATGCATGTAGGTGTATGGTATTCAACAATTGATATGTTATATGATCTATTATTTCATTGTTGTGTTTATTTTATTTTCAGAGTGAGATGGCCAAGAATGGAGGGCAAGATGAGATTGATGAGGGGTTGTATTCAAGGCAGCTGTAAGTTTGCTATCTTTTTTTTCACTTTGATATTCAATTGATATTTAACTGTAACATAAAACATAAAAGCAAAGCCTCTGGGTAGAATGTGTCTATGTCTAAAGTTTATTTGTCATGTTTCTTTGATTTTAATTGATAAATAAGAGAATTAGAGAAATACCCATTATTCATTGTAACTGTAAAGTTTATTTCTTCCACAGTGAATTAATCGATGAATGATGCGAATGACTACTTCAGAACATGCAGCTGCTGCCATTTCAATTGCTTTTTGTCTTTGTCTTTACTATCCCTGACCAATTGATATAAATATATTTCAATCTTTAAAGCCCTGTAAAATCCAGAATAATCTGCAATTTCAAAGGTCATTCTATAATAGCAGGACCCTTGCTTTTTTTTTTTTCTTTTTTTTTTCTTTTTAGGGGGGGGGGGGGGGAGTTGAATCATCAAAATGACCCTCCTGTGTAAAAGTTAGTATGGAGCCAATCTTTATTCATACTGGATCATGCTTTTTCTTGAGAATGCCAACACTTTGTTTGCTAAGAATATCATGCTTTCTCTCCCATGTTGATCAGGTATGTGTTGGGTCACGAAGCGATGAAGCGTATGGCCTTGTCCAACATCCTCATCTCTGGTATGAAGGGTCTTGGAATAGAGATTGCCAAGAATGTGGTCCTAGGTGGTGTTAAGTCTGTTGTCATCCATGATGAAGAGAATGTCACCATTCAAGATTTGGCCTCTCAGGTGAGGGGAAAAATCAACTTTGTTTGTGTGTGGAAAAATCTGTTATAAGTGATTTAGAAGTAGACCTTTATACACCTGATTTTGGTTAAATGTCATTATATTTGTACTTCCATCATAGAACTGTACATGGTCAAATCCAAGGTATTTCCTATACATTTCCAAGTATTATGGAATTATAAACATCAAAATATCATTTTACTTTGGGAGGGCTATAATCTGCTCTATACAGTCCTCCAATTTACTAAAATCGTAGATGTGGTCTGTAACGTATGGAACAAAATAGCTTGGACTTGCCCACATCTACATAAAAACAGATTTCCTACATTTCTCAACTTTGAATACACACTGTGATAGTCAAACAGAATGCTTGCTGTTTTAAGAAATCATCTTCCATTGAGATTTTAACGATTTCTCAAGGAACTGATCATTATCTTGAGTTTTAGCTTGGGAAATTATTTAGTTTAGACTCTCTCAAATCCCTAGGTGAAACGCAATGCCACAGTTGTTAAAATACCTTTAAAACAGAGAATGTTGATTTAGACTAGTTAATAAATCCATTGTGCTTCTCCTTATCCACAGTTCTTCTTCCGTGAGGCAGATGTAGGAAAGAACAGAGCCGAAGTAACAGAGCCAAGACTAGCTGAGCTCAACAGTTATGTACCTGTTTCATCAAGCAAATCTCCTCTCAATGAACAGTTCATTAGCAAATTTCAGGTGAGTTAGTTAACCATCTCATGATGAAAAGAAAAGTAATGAATATACCATAAAAGGGGCTCAACATTGATAGGCACCCAGGATACATGGGCACCTAAAATCTAAGCCCAGACCCCCAGAATATCATAAATTTTGAAATAGTGCTCATGCTTACAGGCCCATAAAATTTCCACCTGAAGCAAATATTTGGTCACCTTTCTGTTTTCTGTTATCTTTTTTGATTATCTACCCTCACTTGCTTGTCCTCGATTCACCAAGTACTCCTCCATCTCTCCCTGATCTTTCCAGGTGGTAGTGTTGACAACCAGTAGCCTGGAAGCTCAGCTCAAGATAGGTGATTTCTGCCACTCTAAGGGCATTCATCTCATCATTGCTGATACCAGGGGACTCTTTGGTCAGGTCTTCTGTGACTTTGGAGATAACTTCACAGTTTATGACAGCACCGGAGAGGAGCCGCAGTCTGTCATGGTGTCTGCTGTATCAAAGGTATGCCAATCGTTGCAGGTCATAGACTTCTCGTATTAAGTTACAGATGCTATTCAACATTTCAACACAGTTGTGAAAGAAGTTAAACTTTTTATCCATTTGTCTTAGAATGTAATGAAAACATCCCAAATAGTTCGAAGAAAGATACTAACATTTCTAAGAGATAATCCAATTTTGATATGAATGATAGATTATGAATTGCACCTCTTTCCTAAAGCTTTGTCTTTTGTTAATTGGGTGAAGCTAAAGTGAGGTGCAAGATTAATCATGTTCCTCGCATGCAAACTGGTCTTCTCTATGGGTAGTTTGCCGTAAAGGATTCATACATATAGTATTTTACAAATTAATCTAGTTCTGTGAAGCCATGCATTAAAATATTCATGTAGTAGATTCTTTAGTTCAAATGTTTCATGGGCTTTCTTATTACAGGATCTTGTGAAAGAGTTACATAATACAGTGGAAACTTGTTATAAAAAGCTCTGATATAACGAGATTCCTGATGTAACAAGTTAATTTTGCTGGTCTAAGGTCTTTATGTTCCTTTGTTTTTCACCCTGATATAAGGAGATTCCTAATATAACAAGGTAATTTTCATGGTCCTAAGGTCCTTGTAATAGGAGTTTCCACTGTAAGTTCAAAGAAAGTATTATGTGTAATTACTCCCCATACAAGTATACAAATAGTTGAAATACTAATAGTAATAAATTGCATTTAACGATAAAATTAGGTTCTAATAATGTGATTACAATGTGAATGAAACTGTCTCAAAGCAATCGGGAAAGGTTGATCCTGTGTTCATTAGAATTTGTGTACTGTCATGTTTTGGAATCATCAAAATGATGAGAAATTGACCCAACGTTGCTGAAAAGCACATGCACTTTACACAGAAATGGGTACACATGTGGCATGAATGCCTGAACATTTCAAGTAGTTCTCGTCATATTTTGATTATGAGGGCATTTGAAGAGCAATCATTTTAGGATAGAATTTCTGCGATGTTGTTCTTCCTAACTGACATAAATGGAATAAGAAAGCTCATAAATTATTTTTCACCTTTCCCAGAACTTAACCTTCCCTTTAAGTACTTAGTAAAGCAATAAATTCAAAGATTATGTATACATTTTCTGTAATACATTCACTTTCATTTTCCATTGAATGAGCAAGGTGTAACTATTTGTGAATTAAAAAATAAATGTATTTTGTCGTATAGGATGATCAAGGTGTGGTGACTTGTCTTGATGAAAGCCGTCATGGTTTTGAGAGTGGTGACTATGTTTCATTCTCAGAAGTACAGGTAAATTTAAAGCTAGTATTTCTTAGTTGTATCATTATTTTCAGATTTTATTTTAAGTTCCAGTGTCAAAGATTCACTAAATTGTGTACTGCCCTTTAATAGATGTGCCTTTCCTTGAAAATTTAGGCATTTTAAGATAAACATTTAGTAGGTTTATGTTATCTTAACCAAGAAAGAGGCTTGGTGTACTAATCAAGGTGATAAATGTTAATAGACTGCTCTGTGTATTTGACAGTGTATGTATTCTGCCCTTGAAGGTATTGATTTAACCCATTTTTACCATCACACAAAATCGATCCAAAGTATACATAATGAAGATGAATCACCTACAGTGAGTGAAACATGTTTCATAAATGTGAATGTGAAATTACAAGATAATTTCTACCAGATTTGTCTTTGTGTGTGATGTAATCAATGAAGATACAAAGGGAAAAAAGTAAATTATTTGAAACTTTCAGGGGAGGTATTTTGTAACTGTGCATTTAACATATATCTACTTTCCTTCATGAAATTTCTAGGGTATGACTGAGCTGAATGGATGCCAGCCTAGGAAGATCAAGGTTCTTGGACCTTACACCTTTGGTATTGGTGATACCAGCGATCTATCAGACTATGTCAGGGGAGGCATTGTCAGCCAAGTCAAGATGCCTGAGAAAGTTGCATTTGTAAGTCACCCTGAAGGATAGTGTTAAGTTCTGGTAGCAAAAAGGAACTTGGAATGAAGCTTGGTGAATATGTATGCATATTGTTCTGTCAAAAGATACATGTGCCAGATACTATGATGTTTCATATATGATTTCTGATGAATTTTTGTGTAAATATGGGGTGGGGGAAGGCCCTTCTAGCGTTTATGAAGAGGACTTTGCAGCAGCTTCCATTTGTTATTATTTTATTATTTATCAACTAAAATCACTAAAATCTGACAAGATTTGATGGTGTTAGTGGTGTGTAGGTATCTTTGGACCAGGAGAAAATGCATCAAAGTGACTATAACAAAGAAAAACTGTATGTTAAACAATGGAACCTCTCTTAGTACAGTGGTAGGATCTATATGAAGGCCACCTGTCTTCAATAGCCACTTTTGACTGCTTTACTTCTAGTAAATGTAGTTTAACCTTTATTGGCCCTTATAGGCAGGTTTGACAAACTATGAAATACAACATTTAAAAAAAAATCCTTCAGTTTCCTGGCAAGAGAGAATAAAGAAAAATATTCTCTCCTTCCTCTGTCTGAAAAAGGCTTTTATTCAACTTTTAGAAGCACCATTCTTAAAGCTTTATCTTCCCCTTGGTAAGATGAGGCTAAAGTGAGGTGCAAGATTAATCATGTTCCTCGCATGCAAACTGCTCTACTCTATGGGTAGTTTGCCGTACAGGATTCATACATCATCTATCATCTTAAATACACCATCCTGTTATTTTGAGTAATATGTAATTTTAATATGTATTAGATATGTTGGGGGGGGGGGGGGGGGGAGTGATGCTTGAGACCCCAAAGAAAGAATTCCAAATGTTTCCTCAACCTCAATCGTTTTCATTACAAAATTGAAAAATTTGACAAAATCCACATTACGCGCCCTTCTGCTAGGTACGCAACTAAGTGTTGTAACACTCATACACGATACACTACATCATTTATTTCCTTATCTTTCTCATCTTTCAGAAATCATTACGAGAATCCTTGGCAGAACCAGAAGTTGTCTTTACTGATTTTGCCAAATTTGACCGTCCTGGCCAGCTCCACATTGGCTTTCAGGCTCTTCACAAGTTCAAGACACAGTTTGGCACACTGCCAAGACCAAGGAATGATGTGAGTAGTTAGATGCACAAGGGTAAAAGATAATCTTGAAAAAGTCAAGAGAAATCTTCTCAAAATTATACTGAACTGTTTATCCTACATTAGATGGGTTGTTATAAAACAGACTAAAGAAATGTGCTCTTCTCACTTTGTTCAGTAGATCATGTGGCAGATTAGCCTTGTGCTAGACAGATTATCTAATTAAGTCTACTACTTTTAGTACAAATCACATTCACTGACTGGCACAATTATTTTGCACATAGGTTACATGTTATGCATGTTTGTTTGGATTACAATTTTCTCATCTTTTATTGCCCATTCTTACCAGAACTTGAGAATTACTTTTTAACTGCATAGCATTTGAAAGTACTTTGCTGTGTATGTCAACAATTTGCAGGTGAAAATACATCTATGTCGCAAGCAGGGAAGAATAGTGACTTTGATGATGTGATTTAAGTTATTTCCTTTTACTCCAATTTCCAGGATGATGCAGCCAAACTGGTTTCTCTAGCCAAGGAGATCAACGCCCAAGCTTCCGATGCCTCCAAACAGGAGTCCATCGATGAGAAGCTAATCACTCAGCTGGCATACAATGCTAGTGGTGACATTTGTCCTGTACAAGCTGTCATTGGAGGAATGGCTGCTCAAGAAGTCATGAAGGTAGTTAAGCTTGTTCCTATGTCACCTAGGAGAGATTCAAGACATGGAATTCATTGGTCATAGAATGTTTCCTTGAAACGCATTCATAACATAAGGCAATTACTTTGTTGAAATCTGATGTGTTATCAGTGGGTCAAATTATAGAAACTACCAAGAAATGTGGTTTTACAGAGCTGATGTCAGTATTGTGTATGAGTGTGCACTTATCCACCTCTAGATGTTTTCAAAAATATCACTTAAAGGTACTATTTAATTTTTGTTGTTAATGTCATAATTTGTGTTACCAAAAAAAAAATGGAAATAAAATCCTTAACAAAAACACATGAAATAGTACTTGTTTTGGCAGGTACTTTCTAATATGCTTTTCCAACTGGTTTAAGATTTATGTGCAGTATACCTACTTTCATCTTTTACTTTAAAAAATGTTGAATAGTATCTTTAAAGAGAGTAATTGTTGTAGTAGTTTTGAAGTCAAATCTAGCAAATAGAAATTTCCAGAGAAAGGATGACGTGTCCCTCTCTAACTTAGTGAGTACTTTAATATTATTGTTGTGATATTCTGCTCTCTTGTAGGCTTGCAGTGGTAAATTCAACCCCATCAAGCAGTGGGTCTACTTTGATGCACTGGAGTGTCAACCAGAAGATGAGAGCTTAACACCAACAGAAGCTAGCTGTCAACCAGTGAGTTTAACTTCAAATGTTTTACTCTCATTCTCTTAGGATTTATATTCAGTGGGTTGAAAGCAGTCAGGAATTTATTAACCCGACATTTGCTCTGACAACATTTGCTTCAGTTTTTTCATTCCGTTCAAAGTTTTATAGTTTGGGTTGCAATAGGGTTTTGTGTTAGGGTTAGGGTTAGGTCCAGTGCAGTCCAGGATTGACTTTTGAAATTCAATAAGTGTACAGAATTGAGAGAGGCACAGTTGTCGCCAGTGCATGTGTCAAAGAAGCTTGAGCTTTGGTAGTGAAGAAAAGTGATTTTTTTTTCTACATAATCTAGCAGTGTTTACATATAATGTTTGAAACCCAAATAAGTGTTACCTTTCAAACGATTGTGGTAAATATTTTCATTAGCTGAGTAGTAGGCAGAGAATTTTTTAATATAGAGTTACTTAAAAGAATGGTTTGTTGAAAAAGAAAATATTTTTGTTTTTATGAAAGCTTTTAAGGACAAGAAATGTTCTCTTATATATGTTCACAATTCTAATCTTTTATATTTGCTCACAGTGAAATATAATTTTTTTTTCATTTTTTTTTTTTTGAAACACACTCACACAGGTATTATTAAGTCAGTCATTTATTTGATATACCCTAAAAGAGCAATGTAGATAAAATGCCTTGCTCAAGGGCATAGGTGCCGTACCGGGGTTCGAACCCACGATCCTCGCATTCCCAGTCAAGTGTTTTAACCACTTGACTACGACACCTCTAGTGAAATATAATTACTGAGGGGTGATATTGGTAATGATGAAAAGGTTATATCTTGTTATAAATGCATGTTCCCTTGAAGGATTATAGGAAAGTGGAAAAAAATATTTGAATTTACAATGAATCCTTTTGCATCACTCTGTAATTCCAGACAAATAGCAGATATGACTCCCAAATTGCTGTTCTAGGATCAGAATTTCAAAAGAGGATGGCAGCTCAAAAATATTTCATGGTAAGTGAATTCAATTTGTATAGTGATATTGTTAATGGTTTATTTGGCTCACCAGAACTAATTTCATTATACAACTCACTCATCTGGTGAGCCAAATAGACCATTTGTGATTTTTGTTGACCCAATTAATTCAGTCGGACTATAATTGTTGATAATTTCTCAAAAAGTCAGTTTCTAGCTCTTAAACTTTGTTAGGGGTTACTGGACATAATTTTTTGTATATTTTTTGTATATACAAACAGATAAATCAATCTTAAGATTGATATCAATTGTAAGTCTATGGCAAACCATGTACTGAAGAGTTACAATTGATTGTAAGATTTATTGTATCTCTTTTATGTTACAGGCCCCTGGTCTGTTAAAGATAATTAAGATAATTTAAGTCATGCAAATACTATACAAAAGTCACATTTGTTTAGAGGTATGAATTTAGATATTCATCTAACTTTTCACCTTGTATTCCAGGTTGGTGCAGGAGCAATTGGATGTGAACTACTAAAGAACTTTGCTATGATGGGTCTAGGAGGAGGACCAGAAGGAAAGATCTTCATCACAGACATGGATATTATTGAGAAGTCCAATCTCAATAGACAGTTCCTTTTCAGACCACATGATGTACAGGTAAAAATCGTCATTCCTTTGTGCTCCTTAAGTTATTGTTGTTTTATAATGCTACACCTCAATTTCTTCACCTACGTATTTTCCCACATTTGTCTTCCCGTTGTACAGCACACTGTATTTGCACAAGGGTGATTGTTGCTTGGCTGGTGCAAAATAATTGGAGATGAAGCAGTAAAAAACAGATCCAGATGAGGTAGAATAATAGTAAGAAACATTTGTTGTGATCTACTTTAAAAAAAAATTTCTTGGAACTTTCAGAAACCCAAGTCGGACACTGCAGCCAAAGCTGCAAAAGATATGAACCCTGATATCAACGTCATTGCACACCTGAACAGGGTTGGACCAGAGACAGAGAACATCTATGATGATGACTTCTTTGAATCCTTGACTGGAGTGGCAAATGCTCTGGACAATGTAGATGCACGTAAGTTGTTCATCCTTCATGTACTATTTCCTGTGGAATTGCATGTAATCTGCAAGAGGTGATATGAGATTGCTGTATTGGAGAAACTCCCTTTTTGTAACTATGTTTTAATATTCTATTTCAAACAACCTGATAAATGAGATATGTGAGATTCCAGTACATTATCCAAGTCGTACTTTGAAAGTTTATAACTGCTTTCTTTTGGACACAATACAAACAAGAACCCCATATGCAACCGAGTTATTCATCATTGATACACTGTTTCCTGTGGAATTGCCTGTGATCTGCCAGGGATGATGTGAGACTACTGTATAGGATTAAAGTTCCTTTTATAACTCCCTTCTTATTTTGCTTGTTCAAACAACATCATATAAACCCATGAGAATTCTCCTTGATGAGCAATTAAGAAAAAGAGATTTGTACCATTGCAGAATTTATATTGATTCAATTCAGTTCAATTTTGGTTTTATTATAAAAAGTAGATGACAAAAGTCCAAAGACTAAAATTGTCATATTTACAGTAAAATACAACAAATATAAAAGAAGCTTGTGAACATGCAAAATACCAATAACAAAGAAAAAAAGGGACTTAATGATGATCATAACAAAAATGATGAAGATATACAAATCAACCAAATTTAACAAGTATTGTTTTCCTTAAAAAGTAGATTGTGTTTTTAAAGAGACATATGTATAATAAATCAGATCCAATGGTAATTATAATAAAGGGAATTGTGGTGAGTTAGAAAACCAGTGATGAAACAAATTGATAAAGCAATTTCAGGACTGTATAAAATTTGGTAATTGCAAAGTATTATTGAACGAAACAGGTCAGAAATGTGATACATGACAAATAATGTAATGTTGCTTTCTCCCTATTAGGTATGTACATGGACAGGCGCTGCGTCTACTATCGCAAGTCTCTCCTGGAGTCTGGTACCCTGGGCACCAAAGGCAATGTCCAAGTGGTCTTACCGTTCCTGACAGAGTCCTATTCCTCATCCCAGGACCCACCTGAGAAGTCCATCCCAATCTGTACCCTCAAGAACTTCCCCAATGCCATCGAGCACACCATCCAATGGGCCAGGGATATGTTTGAGGGGCTGTTTAGAAACCCTGCTGAGAATGCTGCTCAGTATGCCAAGTAAGTTCTGCTACCCTTTGTGCTTGAGTCTTGTTCCCTTGTTAGGCAAGAAACTGCCTTAAAAAAATAACTTAAAATTAAATGAGATGCTAGTACATATATGCAACAGTACTTACACCTTGCAACATTGCCTCATGTTTGTGAACAAAATTAGAGATTGTAAGGGTTCTTTCTCCTTTACAGGGGTACTGACATGGGTAATAAATCTGCCAATGTATATTTGTTCACAGGCAAGAAGGCTATGGTCCTCTCTAACCATCCCCTTTCCCCTTTCACTTAGTTTGAATCGAGCATAAACAAATTTCTGCTGAAACACCTAATCAATAGTGTTAAAATGTTACTCAGATTTAGTTTTCACTTTATTAGAGATATGATTCAATATTATTGTACACTAAGGAAATGTTATATATGTAGATTCTTTTCTCAAATTTCTATATATGTTCACAAAACTACCTTCTGTAAAAGTGTGATGTGACAGGAGAGGGATCATTATATGACATGTATATTATAAAATCAATTTGTTTTCTTTGCAGTGATCCCAAGTTTATGGAAAGAACTCTAAAGATGCCTGGCTGTCAACCTGTAAGTGATATTCAGGTTCTACTTCCTTCTAAAATTTGTTATTTGTTAAAATACCTTTGCAGAGTCAAATTCCTTAAAAAGATTATGAACGTCAGTTTGGTACATATGATGATATGAGTGTTCATTTTAATATATATATTGATATTATTTTGTAAGTAAATTGTATAATCTACTTCAAAGAATGACTGCTAATTTAGTTACCAAAGCTTAAGATTATTGTTATATTGTGTGAAAAAATTACTACTGTCTTTGATGATACATGATTTAGCCTGTATTATTTGTTTTTACTTTCTGTAGGCCACTTAGTGAGTACTTGTATAGTGTATTAAATGAGTTATGTCATTTCTTGTAAGATATATTATATCTGAACATCCTTTTGTTTGTATCTCACCCATCTAGATTGAAGTTCTAGAACTGTTAAAGAGAGCATTGGTAGATGATAGACCTAAGAGCATAGATGACTGTATATCATGGGCCAGGTATCATTTTGAGAGTCAGTATGTCAACCAGATCAAACAACTTCTGTTCAACTTCCCTCCTGACCAGGTGAGTATCATGTCTGCTGAGAGCCAGAAGGGCATTAACCCTTAACAAAGATTTAATGGCCTTCTGGCTCTGTACAAGACATTTTATTTTACAGAGCAGCTCGGTGTAATAGGTATGTCCGGAAATAGTCGAAAATGGGCGGAGCAATGAAATTCATTTATATGATTATATTCATGAAAAAAATCCAAGGATTAAAATGTCTCTTGTCTATCATAATCTTAGGTCATTGAATATTGGACATTGAATATCTTTCTTTTGACAGTGTAGTTTATTGATGTAATGCAATGAAATGAAAGTATCTTGTATTGTAAAAAAGAAGAATTGTGTTTATCTATCCTGGGGCCTGTAACATAAAGAGATAAATCAATCTTACGATTGATATCAATCGTAAGTCTATGGGCAAACCATGTACTGAACAGTTACAATTGATTGTAAGATTGATTGTATCTCTTTATGTTACAGGCCCCTGGAAGTGCTATATGGAGGTGATACATCAGGCAAATTCAGCAGTTTGTTTGCTTAGTTCAAACTTTATTTATTCTGTATGAACAAATGTTTTCATTTCAAGGAACAATAATCATTCTTGTAACACCTGATATGTTTCCAAATCAGGCAGAACTTTTTGTGCTTGTTGAATATAGCAAATTCTGAGGTGTTATTTCATTACCAATATATTTTTTATTGTAGAGCTAGCTATGTGTGCAAGAGATTCATGATTTGTTTATTCTCGTAAGATTGAAAATCTGTTATTTGACTTAAGAATATGTACCTCAGCCAGGGAGAATATAACACTTACACACTGCATGTAAAAATGTAGCCCATACAGCTGTATAATTGTGTTCCTGCCCATGTTGAACTGCCCTGTTTACTTGGAAGGTTGTGTTATTTTTTTTTTTCTTTCAGACAACTAGTTCAGGAGCACCATTCTGGTCAGGTCCAAAGAGATGTCCACATCCACTCAAGTTTGATGCTGAAAATGTAAGTTCTTTTAGCATCTATTTCCAATTCATTGTCAGAATATTGTGTTACCATTGACAGTAGTATGTTCTTTCTGAAGGGTTAATATATCCAGATAGCATTGATGGAAATATTAAGAACAGGAGCTCTTTCCAGGTCTTATTCTGTGAGGAAGGAAGTGTACATGGGACGAGGAGTAAACTTTCATTCATTCGAATCATTCCCATGGAAACCCTGAAACAGATTTTTTTGTTGTTCAGAATAGTGGGAATATTGAGATATTTTCATGTGGACGACCACCTTCAGAATAGAGGACCCCTTAGAACTACCCCACCCCCATCTTCTGACATCAAGTAAATAAAAATTGAACACACCTTGTGAACTTCAGCCCAGAAAAAAAATATCAAGTTGAAGGTTGGTAGAATTCAAAAGAAATTGAGTGTGATATTCAAGAATAAGTTTGGTTCACATGTATGCATAGTTTTTGGATATACATTGTATATTAGAACTGATCTTATGAATAAAAGCAATGATTTTTCATTTTTTATCAGGATATGCATCTGAGCTATGTAATATCAACCAGTAACCTTCTAGCAGCTGTCTATGGTCTGAAGGGTAGTCGTGATGAGAGTTACTTCAGGAAGGTCTTGAGTACGATAGATGTACCAGTGTTCACTCCTAAAGCAGGTTAGCTTGTCTACCTGAATGTTTGAGAATGGTTTCCATGAAAGTCTTAGTCTACTGGTGTACTGTCGTATTGTAATGTGTCTTTCAGTGCAGCATTATATCAACTTTTCATCAACATGTTATAGGGAGAAATACTTCATGTTTGCTTTCAAATTTGATTACCTCTGATGATTAATCTTTGAGTCATTTTACAAAGATACATGCTAGAGAGCACATACAAATATTAACATCTAGACAGAAAATAAATATGGATTGAAAGGTTAGGGAGAATGCCACACTTCACTTCGGTTCATCATAGGAAAATGAATGAAATATCATGAACCCTGAATTTTGTTTTAGAAAGGTGGACAGCATTGGTTTACAAAGCTCCATTTATACTCTTGTGTGAGGTTTATAGGTGTAAAATTGGCATCATTGGTTTTACATAGTCCCATCCATACTATTTTGTGTCTTGTCTGTAGATATAAAGATAGCAGTGTTGATTTCACATAGTCCCATTCATAGTCCTTTGTGTTGTTTGTTGGTTTGAAAAAAATCACACTTGGTAATTCCCCTATTGTATGTTTTGAAGGTGTTAAGATTGCCGTAACCGATGCTGAAGCTCAAGCAGCTGCTGAAGCCCAAGCTGATGAGGCCCGTCTCAAGGAGCTTGTAGATACCCTGCCAACACCACAGCAGCTCAAGGACATCACTATTGTACCACTTGATTTTGAAAAGGTATGGTGGGATGTCAGTTTGGTCCCCTTTCTTTAATAAGACTTATGTGTGAATGATAACCATTGTACACTATTGTAAACTAAAAGAAAAGGAAATGGTAGACTTTAGTAGTTGGGAGTTGTGAGCAGATTTGTTGGATGGATCTTTGGTCTTTCTGTAAATCCAAGGTCCTGCTGTCTTGCAGAATGTGACAGTGTTGTGTCATGGTAGTACAGTGTGGAGCCATTCCAAAACAAAATTTATGGGTTTGTCCTACCCTCATAGGTGTACATTAAAAATTAAGAAAAAAAAGTTAAAGAAATATACTTTTTACCCATGTGACTTTTTATATCACTTTTAACCCCTTGGATACAATTTGATTTTGGTATAAAATGTATTTTCCATAGACTCCTGCCCAAGTTATCTCAGGCTTGGTAATCAACGGGTTAAAGGTCGAACTTTGAAGTATGTATTGAAGCTTATTAATGCACATTCTTGTATAAACAGGATGATGACACCAACTTTCACATGGACTTTATTGTAGCAGCATCAAATCTGAGAGCTGACAACTATGAAATTGCACCTGCTGACAAACACAAGGTAAGCATATCAGCATTTTGTAGGCAACTTGTGCACAAGCAGAAATTTCCTTTACTTATAGTGTTTGGTGATAGGAACCATATAAAATACCTTATATTGTTCTGTTTGATTAATTATTTTTTCGAGCAATTATATTGGATTAACGAATTGAATCACTCCAGTACAGGAGACAACAAGATGAAGTCCAATGAACAAATCACTTTGACTTACTGTTTCTGTGACACATACCCACAACCTTGTGTGACAGTGATTTCATAGTGGTTTTTGAGCACCTTTTGCCTCTTTGACTACATTGTTCAGTGAATGTAGTCATGGTTAAAAAAATGTGCAAGATAAATCTTGGAGACTTTGCTGAGACTGCATCTCTCTCTGTAGCTTTCTCTTCATACACTCCAGGACATTCATGTACTATACAAGGAATGCTAGTCAATACTTTTCTCTATATATACTCTGCTAGCAGTATGTAAGTAACATTGGTACCAATTCTTGCACAAGTAAATTTTTTTCAAAGCAGTGACTTATTTTTTTACTCGAAATATGATTCATAATTTTTTGACATAGTATATTATAAGTGATGACTTTACAGGTGACCTTGATAATATATTGAGGAAGCAGGTTTGATTGCACTCAGAAAATTAACAGGGTGCTACTTTATTTCCTCTTTACCACTACTTCTGCTACTGTCAAACCTTTATTTCTTGTTTCCTTTGAAGTTGAAGTGTTTCTCATTGACACCTGTATTAAAGTAACCTGTACATAAAGACCACCTGCTTAAAAAGACAGCATTTCCTGTCCTTCTTGAGTGGTCTTTATAAACGGCTTGCACTGTAAATTTTAAAGTTTCCTTGATGTTAAATTGCCATAACAGAGTTATGTCTTTATACACCCCCCTGCAGACAAAGAAGATAGCAGGTAAGATCATCCCAGCCATAGCCACCACTACCTCGGTGGTTGCTGGTCTAGTCTGCCTGGAACTCATCAAGCTCGTCAACCAGAACAAGAAGTTAGAGTCCTACAAGAATGGCTTCATCAACCTTGCTCTACCGTTCTTTGGTTTCTCAGAACCTATTGCTCCTAGCAAACAGAAGGTGAGTGTGACAGTAGAGTTGGTCACTGTAATGGAGCTTGCATGATACAATGCTTCATGCAAACTTGATCTACTCTAACATAGTGCTGCAAGCTTCTCTGTTTTACCCATTCTATCTTATATATCATTACTGCAACCATGTGAAATAATTAGAGGTAAGATAGAAGAGAATTTTTTCTGGGGAGAGTGGGGGCAGGGGGATGTGGTAAGATAATGAAATAATCTAATTGTGGCTCTGCTATTTTATGATATAACAAACCTAGTACTCCCAAAGTGACCAGAATGGATTTCTCTTGAGGGAAATGTTTGAAAGTAAGTATTGGCATATTGTAAAATAGTCAATCATCACACAGTTCAGCCCCAATCATAGATCTGTCTGAGAATATTGTAGAAGGACAAAAGCTGCAATTCTGTTAATTGAAAACATGTTTAAGACACATCTTTATAGCAGAACCGTTTAACTCCTGAGACTTGAGAATGGGCAATCTCTTCATTTTTTATGAAGCTGAATATCTTGGTTTTGTTATTCACATTTGTTGAGAGATTTTTTTGTGGGTTTTTAAGTAGTTCTGATCCCATCACAAAACACTGCCTTCTTTTGCCTCCAGTATTACGACACTGAGTTCTCACTGTGGGATCGCTTTGAAGTGAATGTGGCAGACAAAGAGATGACCCTGAAGGAGTTCCTGGAATATTTCCAGAATGAACAGAAGCTAGAGATCACTATGTTATCACAGGGAGTATGCATGCTCTACTCCTTCTTTATGCCAGCTGCTAAACTCAAGGAAAGGATGCCCATCAAGTAAGTAAATCACTTTTAAAGAGGAAATATTAGATGGATTTACTCTCTTTCTGTAGGGCATGCTCCCTCTGTGGGAGATTGACGGACAGGACAGCAATGCATGATTAGCTGATTTTCATGTAAACAATGCCAGAAAATATGGAACTGCATTTTTGGTCTTTGAAATGTTTTTTCTTATTTAGAAATTATAGATTTTTAAAGGAAAGATCTTAGAATAAGTAGTGTGATTGGTTTTAAATGATGTATGGTTGGACACATTTAAAGATAAAGTTGAGTTCTGTTCTTGAAATTACATTTCTGAAAGAAATTGTCTCAAAGCAATTGGGAAGTGTTTATTATATAGTACTTAAGAATTGGTGTATGCTGTAAGGTTTTAGAATCACCAACATGAGAATTAAGTGACTCAATCCTGCTGAGAAACACAGAAATGTGTGTAATATATGGAACTGTACACACATGTTTGGCCCAAACATTTCAGCTGTTTTCTTGTCATATTTTAAATGTGAGGGCATTTGAAGAGCAATCCTTCTCAGGGGACATTTCTACTATGATGTTCTTCCAAACTGATATAAAAAGAATGAGAAAGCTCATAAATTATGTTTTATCTTTCCCAGAACTCAACCATCTCTTTGACAGTTTTGTCGAAGGAAAAAAAGAAGAAGACTGTGTTGCCTATAGATATTAGAACATAAGGATGCTTTGTGTATTTAAAATTTAAATGTTTACTTATTTGTCATTTATGGAAGCATTTAATTCCCTTTGAGTCGTCATACACAAGTGAAAATATTTGAATGCCTTTGTCACCTGCGCCTTTATTGAGTTGTCACGTTATACTCTTAATGTTCTTCAATCTCTTTGCCTCCACGTCCAGAATGTCTGAAGTGGTGACCAAGGTCTCCAAGAAGAAGATCCCTAAGCATGTCAAGAGTCTAGTCTTTGAGCTATGCTGTAACGACACAGAAGGGGAAGATGTAGAGGTGCCCTATGTCAGATACACGTTCCGCTGAATCCAATCTCTATTCCTAGCTTCCTCAATGTCTGCTCCTGGTATGAATTCATGGCTCTATCCTCTTCCAGAACAAGATTGGGATGAGAGACAACCACCAAAAGGAACTTTCTTTGTTGATATACCTCTTCAAATACTCCTCTAAGCACCCAAATTTTTGTTAAGATATTCAAAGCAGTGCTTGCTTCTTGTACTTTTGTTGATATATAATGATCTCACGCATCAGTCCGGCAATCTAGTAGAACATTTTCGTGATATTGGAAATGTCGTAGGTGGATGCTTGTAGAAGTGTTTGTTTGTGAACATGCATTTTCTTTCCTATAACCAAAGAACAAATCATCTGTTGAGAGCCAGAAGGGCTTAAACTCTATGTTAAAGCATATGAGTTAACACCCTTCTGGCTCCATGGCTCCATGGCTGTGCTATTGTAAAACACTTGTTCATAGGGATATTATTCGAATATGACAGTTATGATTATTTATAGTGCTAGACATCCTTAATTATTCTATTTGATGTAGTGCTGTCTGAAGATTAAAGGATGGTTCTTTGTAGGCACCTCTTAACACCTATTTAACCTAAAAGGTTTCTTTCTTTTTGTAAATACATTTATGACATGGTGAGGAGGAAATAAATGGAATCCATATCTGGAGTAGACATTGATGATAGAAACATGTTTCTAACAGCCAAAAGGTAGATAGATAAACATGCTTATCATAGATAACAAGCTGTATATTTAGAGATGGCATGCACATTTTTTTTAGTTCCTCAGATAAAAGTTTTGTTATCAGTGTTAGATGTAACCTGCAGGCTCATGTGGAGTCAAAGTAGAAATGAAGGTTTGTTTGTATGTGTCATATTGTGTGATGACCTCAGTATATCATTCTAGTCATATGAATGACATGTGATATCCCATAATGCCATTCTTTAAGTTCTACTAATGATCAAAAATACATTCTCACAGAGTCTAGTGAAACTTGCACTCAACTTGTAAAATTACAAATATGTGATATCTGCCTAACAATTTGAGTTGAAAATTTATAATAAGGAAATAAATCAAAGGAAAGTGAACTACATGTAGTTGTTTGACCACATGTATAATATGTGGTCTCAAATGTGTAAATGTAAATTGTGATTTTCAGCAAGTCTTGTTCAGTTTATATTTTCTGGTCCAGAGACTGCATATATCCTAAATAATAATGATATAAAAATGATTAAGTTATTTTCTCTCAATATGGAATTCCAACACCAGAATTTAAGATAAGCTTTATTATGAAATAATTTGCATGAATGGGCCTGTTGGGTTGGGGCATTCTAAATACATGTATCATTATAGAAATTAACATATGGTTGTGAAACAGATAGTGAATGAGCTCATCCTATTTCATTTGTATTGATTAACTTTGGGAAGTTTTCCTGTTAAAATCTAAGCAGACTAATCACAAGTACTGCCAAAATTCAATTTTATACAAAATATTACTGGAGATGTTTATTTGGCGTAATATGTCAACAATTCTAAAAGTTGATTATGCAAATGATAATATATGCAGCTTAGGTGTGCATACTGAACTGTTGTGTAGATGGTGCCTCAAGTTGGATACTATCTTGATCAATATCCATATGACAAAAGAGTTGCAACATTAATTGTCATCATGTTGATAGATGTAATCAATCAATCAATCAAATACTAGTCCACACAGACTCTATGAATATAACATCTGTCTAAATTTCTTGTTTTTGAGAAGCCAAAATAAAAAACTAAAATATAAGCTTTCCTGATGTAATCAGTTGTAGAGTAAAATGATATTGTATTATTTAACATCCTCATTTAATGAAGTTTTATTCTTTAGGTAATCTGTGTATGAGTTACCCTTATGATATGTGTATCTCATATATTTGTTGTCATGTGAAAATTAGATTTGCTCATATCATCTGCTTAGAGGCAGAAGAGCATTAACTCATATGATATAACAAAGAGTTTATGCCCTTCTGGATCTCAATAGACAATATACTAGTTATTTATTGCATATGCCATGGAAGGTACCCAGTGATAACAATTTCCAGATTTATTTTGTAGCATATGCTCTGGTTGAATAATCTATGTACAGTGGAAACTCGTTATGAAGAGCTCTGATATAACAAGATTCCTGATATAACAAGGTAATTTTACTGATCCTAGGTATTTATGTTCTTTTGTTTTTTTTACTCTGATATAAGGAGATTCCTAATATAACAAAGTCATTTTCATGGTCCTAAGGTCGTTGTTCTAGTGAGTTTCCACTGTTAAGCTATCCACCAAGGTTGATATAAAACTGTCAAGGAGGCACCTGTAATTGTGAGTCCTATATTTTGTTTTTGTGAAATCTTTGTTGGTCAGTGATAAATACAACAGGAATCTTCATTGTATGGTCTTCTTTCATGTTGTAGGCATTGAATGCCCAGTAACTTCCAACCACTAGAACTTGTGTATAAAAAACGTTGATAACGCCTCACATAAACTCATTTTGCAAAGGATACAACGTGTAGATCTGTTCTATGCACAATCTATACAGTAGTAACTTATTTTATATGTGCTACATACAGTGATTTGTCAACATGCTCAAAGTTTCATGTTGCATTATGTTAAAGAAAAGTGCTTCATCAATCTATTTAAATTCCTGTCTTTTAAGAAGATGAAATATTCCACTGTGGGACAGAGAGGATGAGATTTTAAATCTTTTGCCACCATAGCCTGCATAATACACCAAACTTGATTTTCTGTTCACCCAGCACAAAACAGCTTGTTGTTAACCACATGTAAATTTGTGCCTTAATTAAACACCAGCCCATTTGGTTCTCTCTTGTCTTGTGTAATTGACACTTTTTGTTGATGTATTAATTACTCGTGCAGCCATGGCAAGAAACCCAAAGACTGATTTGTGTTCTAAGACCTACCAGCACATCAGCTGGTATGCTACTGTGAGATTTCTCATGATGTACATTATGCTAGATATACAGCTTTTTTGTTGTCTTGTATTGTGATGATAAATAAAGTCTCTGTGGAATGCATATGTTTGATTGTGTATTTTTTATGTATTTATTAATATGTTGCACTTTACTTTAATTTCAGTAATTATACTGTACATGTACCTAGAGATGCAATAGAGGCCAGGGCCTGTATCACAAATATTTGCAGTCAACCATTCTGATTGATCCAGGGTCAGCTTTTTGAACGAGATGTGCATGAGACATTAATCTTGATTGGCTATTGCAACTTTGCGATTGATTGCAAATCCTTGTGTTATAGGGCCCAGTTTGTTAGTGTACATGTATTCTAGTGTTATGGTTGTTGTATAACCGTGACCCAATATAGGTGCTGAAGAGTCGGTACAGTGGCACCTCGTTATGCATTATAAAGGACACTGTTGTAATAAACTCGTTTGATAACAAGGTAATTTTGCCGGTCCCACTTTGTATTCTATTGTTTTTGAGCCCTGATATGACAAGGTTTTGATATAAAGAGGTAATTTCTGTGGTCCAAATGAGTTTGTTATAACAAGGTTCCACTGTGTCAACTGACAGCATTAATTTTTCAAAATACCAATAATAAAACATGCCTTCAATTATGTAAAATCTAAAATACAATAGCATTATACATCACAAAATACACCGTACATGTGTACCTCGCTGCCCGAATATAAGGTTGCCCGAGTAGGAACTTTGAAAATCCTCGGGGAATTAGAGCTGCGCCCAGCCCCACCCCACTCCCCCCCCCCCCCTATACGCCTATGCTCTATTGGTGCTTTACAGCAAACAAAACGCGATATTACTTTTGTCATCGTAATTTCAATATGGTATTAAAACTAATACATATCAATATAACATTGATTTGATATTTAGTAGTGTGCAGAAATTTATACATTAAATGATGACAAAGATTGGCATTTCTTTAGAAATTACTCAATTGCAGTCCTTGGACTGAATTGACATTGATCACAATTATAAATATAGATATACAAAGTGGAAAAAATACCCCCCAAAATACGATGTGATAACAATGATGGAAATAACAAACATGCAAAGAGTGAAATTATTCAGAAAAAAATCTTTGCAAAACAAAAACCTTCCTTATTCTTCCATTTCATCATGGCTCCTAATGAAAACTGTAATCACCGACTTTAATTACTGTTTGCAGATTATTAGATTATATTACGTTAATGCACAAACTAAAATGTATGTTTGAAAAATCATTTGTAATTCGTTTGTAATTCATTGCACAAAGAAGACCTACAAAGGGTTGCTCTACCGGATAAATTGTCTCATAGACGTTTCCTGCAATGCTCTAGAGGCTCTAGAGCTTATCACACCGGAAACAGAGTTAGGCTATAATGTTGATTATCTGATGCAGGAAATACTCAAAATATAAAATTCACAAGATCATAAATTGTCATCAGTATCGTTCATATTCCCCGATGTAAGAACCATCAAATCTGCATTAGTCTGAAAACAAGTAAAAAATACATCTCATACATCACTACGACTAGGAATGGGTAGAATACCTTGCTCCGATTCTGTTGTGTCTTTCATTTTTGTCCTGGCTGAAATGGATTTCCTCTCACAGTGACTGCTATCCAAGCACACGTTTAGATCAAAATGGCAGATATTATTTTTAAAAATTATTGATTGTCCCTATAAACCGGCTTTTTATTTTCTAATATGAAAAATTACGGGCTATGATTTCGATAATTTCATTCGACAACAAATATATGCCTCCTATGCAATAAAACAACCCGTACAGGTTGCTTTTATTATACTGGATGGCAGCCATTTTTTATTTTTGCATTTTATGAGCTCCTCGACTAATAATGAATAGTAGGCCATAAGAAGTGTTCATGCCAAATTTGATGCTTTTGTCCGCTCTGTCACGAAAATTTTCCTTACCTACCCCACTATAAAGCGACAGGCTTCATTGGTTCACTGGCAAACCATTTACCCTGTGAGCACAGTGGGTTCGTTTAATAGTTTATATATCTTATACTGTATTTGAATTTGTTCTGTGCATTTTCCATAATCAATAAACCTTATGACTTATGATTCTCCTTTATGATTTGGGAGTTACCGTGTATTGTATAACAGAAAACAAAATAGTGATTTACGCAAAATTGTCCCAAAATTTTACGAAGTTCCCTCCTGATTTTGATGAGCGCTAGCATTGAGAAATCAAGCTCGGTTTGATCAGTAGTACAACATTGACCCTGGGTACAGGTAGACATTTATGGGATGCGTAAGCTGGTATTATTTACGCTGAAGGGAATTAATGAAAGTAATATGCAACGTAATACAAGTTTTTACTTTGAGGCGTCCGATATTTCGATTTCGTAATTACCTGCGCTAATCGTGCCTGTGAAGGCATTATTAGCCCATACGCCAGTTATAAAAACTATCGTTTGCACTGTTCACTTTACAATCAATTTTTAAACAGTATCACTCTTTCACGACGCGCCAGACCGTACCAGTCACTGAAGTGGTCCTAACGTTAGCAAAATTTAATGATGCTTCGGGTGAGCCGGGCAAACCCCGGGGGGGGGGGGGGGGGGGAGGATATCTGATGCCCTTTCAAGATTTCGGAAAGGGAACACATTCTACACACATCTCCTAAGTTAAAATCAGCAGAGCAGTTCGAGCAGTTATTGTACGTATTTTTTATTGTCTCAACGCCAGTAAATCTTTCAATTTCAAGCTTCCTCTGATTGCATTCGGGAGTTTGCACGGACAGCGAAGATTTTAGATTCGTCCATGTTGGAAGTAAATTTCATTTCATAAAAATCTTGGAGCAAACGCACTATGATGTCCTGTTAATCAAAGCGGACAATAATAGTGGACTACTTTTCATCATTGAGTTCTGGCTTATGTGTGTCTTTTATCTGTATCATCATCATGCTATCAGCCTTAGCTTTCTCTTGCCGAACTTTCTCTCGGATCAGCTCTATCTCGACCTCTTGCTTCCTTCGCGTCAGGTTCATCTGCTGCCTGGCTGTCTCCACCTCCACCTCAAGGAGCTCTCGCCGACACTTGGCCGCTCCTGCCTCCTCTTTTGCTTTCTCCACCTCGAAGTAGAGCAGATCCAACCGCGCCTTCCTCTCCTCCTCGGCCAAGTCGTACCCAGCATCACCATGTTCGTTCGGAGGTTCATCAAGTTCAAACGAGTGAGAGGGGTCTCCAGTTCGATCGTGATGATCATCGACGTGATCGCTAGGATTATGCAGCTCCTCAGGATCATCGTTTTCTGTTTCCACGGCTATGAAACTGACATTATTGTCTTCCTCCATAACCTCGTCATCGTCATCGTGTACGTAATGAAAATCTTCCTCACGTTTCCCATTCCCGGATTGGTCACATAATGTTGATCTGTGATCAGCCAGGACAACCTTATCTCCGCTTTGGCTTTTTGATCGATTATGATCCGAAGACTCTCTTTGCTCGTTTGTAACAGACTGTCTGATGACATCACTATTTCGTCCAAAGATTGTTTCTGTTTGTGTACCGGCATTTTTTATTTCATTGGCAGCGTCTTTAGTGAAATCATTTTTAGTCTTTTCAGGAGAAGACCCTTTGCCGTCTTGCTGCGGAGTGTGAGAGTCAAGCCCTCTTTCTATTCTCGCCCCATTCGATTCGGCTCTTTCAGTTTCAGTTACTTTTTCATTGGGGAAATTTCGTTCTTGAACCTCATCTGTAAAGAAGAGAACACAAAAAGTTTAAGGTAAATCATACATTGAACAAAAACATAGCGCCCAATGGATGTAAAACCAGTGATCTAAACGTTTTGTTCTTATTTATGTTTCACACATAATTATACTCTTCTGTAACTGCATAATTGTCTACTTAAAGTTCACGTTCTAAACATACATAATTATGATCTCAAACAGGGACAGACTGGTCATAGGGAATTTGGGGAGTTTTCCACACGGGCCGCTCGATATTGATTATGTTCGGAGGGCCGTTTGATAAAAAATAAATATCATTTTGAAGATATTCCCCAACCGAATTTCGATCTCATTCCGCCCTTATCTCAAACATGGCAATAAAGTAGAAAAAAATGTAGGAAGTATCATGATCAAAAGGAGAAAAAGGAGAGTTTTTAAAAGGGGAATGGAACTGAAGGAAGGGTGAAGTATGCATAATTCAGTTTTTCTGTTTTCCACTATCAGGTCCAACTTTCAATGTAATACTTTCTAGGCTTATATCCAAGGACTGGAAACTGCAGCGTACAAAAAGGATATCACAAAAACCATAAACCATCATAAGCCCTTTCTATCGAAATTGTGTTATTGGTTGAGTGAATAAGAATACGTCACAGGTTTTTAGATCGTCCTGCAGGATATTTTCAATGCAAATACATGCTTTACTGTTGTAATGATTTGGTAAAAGAAGGGAAAATCTTGTACATATACCTTCTGTTTTGATAATTAGCTGAATTTCTTCGAGGTCTTTGTCGGCTGTGGAATCCCTTCCCGTGGGTCGTGATTCCCCTCTGATACTCGTGACGTTTGATATCACTGGGCCATTTGTTTCAAGAACACTTTCGAGATCAGCCATACTCTCAATAGTCCTAACTTGACTGACTGTATTGTAAACAGTAGTCGATTCGTTGGCTGTTGATTCCCGCGATAGTAACCGTTCTGCAACAGTATCTGATGCACCATCGGAATTGTTCTCTGAGTGCAGATGTTGCAGTGATACATCCAAACCTGAAGCGTCGTCACGGGGGTACGTAGTTCGAGAGGCGCCTGACCTCATTTCGACAGTCTTTCCCAAGAATTCACCGACGGTTACAGTATTCGACATTAACTGTTGCGGCATGGGAGGTGAGAACTGTTCCATCTGTGATAAGATGGTTGGTGGCTGCATGGCGATCTGCCGCGATCTATTTGAGCTCTGTGCGAGTGTCTGCGCTACTGTTAGCATCGGATGCTGACCCTGAGGCTGAATGCGTGGTGCGGAGATATCACGCTGAGTGTTACCACTAAGTTGATCTGTTGATCTTGTGTTAGCGTCAAGCATCAAATACCCCTGACTCGTCCTCAGTTCAGGCATTCTCTGGATCTCACTGGTTTGTGGCATAACTGCAGTTGATCGGTGAAGCCGTAGCGGTCGCGGCTGTCTTTGCCGGTTGATTGAGGGATCTCTGCTCTCCGCTACTGTCTCTTGAAGGTACTGCAGTTCAGAATTATCTGCTCCAGACTGTAATTGGTAGTCAGAGAAACCCCGAGCGGACTTTGCAACTTCGTATCCTCTTTGCTGAACCACGTCCTGACGATATCCTTCACCTTGTTGCATGCGCTGTCTTGATTTTTTTACCTTCAGTTGAGCTGTGAGAAAACAGTCAAGACAATAAACAATAGTGGTAAAGAAAGATATGTAATTTTTGTAATTGGGTGTTCAAGAAAACTTGTCCTGACACTGCAAGTATAAAGTAAACTATTTATCAAAATCCTAAATGAATGACTAAAACGACTGAAAAGTTGTTTCCAATTGCATATACATGCATTCAAAAGATAATGATTCACATGTCATTAAACATTATTGATTCATAACGGCTCTTCTCAGCATGATAATCTCGGGTATAATATAAGAGGCTTTCTGCCCAAACCACTGAGTTGTTTCAAGTAATATCCATTCGCATGTGATCCGACAGAACAGACGGAAATTTGGATTTGACAACCATCTCACTATTTCAAACATATCTAGAACCAAAGCACACGTACTCGACCCGTTCACCCGGCTAAGGTTGGATTTCCGACTGGCGAAATTAGACCGGCCGCTGAGGGTGGTTGGGGTGCCTGTGTTTCGTAGTCTGATTGCTACAGTCTGTCTCGCCTTAACAAAGCTCCGCGAGGGAGGCCGAACGTTAGAGCATTCTAATCCAAGTTGCCGTCTCTGTGCCATGGAGAATTGCGAACGTGCCTTCATGTTCATCCAGCATTTGCGAATTTGTCCGGGGTCTCTGCCAATGAAAATCAGCAGAGAAAAATGCATTAGGTCCGGATTTTTTAAATGTTTGCTTAAGCAGAAAGTGAGAGAGAGAGAGAGAGAGAGAGAGGGGGGGGGGGGCACAAACACACGCAATCACGCATATGGCACACCCTTACATCAAGATTGTATACAAATGCACTTGCACACACTTCCATTTACCTTTGACGGAACCCAGGATGGCTGTTGAACTTGTCGGTAATCAACTGCCACGCTTCCGTTGGGGTCAAATGTGAGTAGCGCCACCTACCAGTGTCCTTCGAATTCCTTCGATCCAAAACGCCCTTGTACTCGCTGATGAGAGCGACAAGGACATCGCGCTCCTCTTGACGAAAATTCGTCCTTTTCAGAATGTTTGACCTGAATGTAATCAAGAACATAACAATTTTCACCACTTCGGAAATTATAATGACAACCAATGCAACCCAAATGAGACTGACTCCAACGAACGTTGCAGACTGTCCTTGTTACAGATCTTTATAATATAATGAAGGCCTATCAGCGGATTGAACTTCTTGTGCAGATCACATTTTATCATGCTCTAAAATAAACATACATTACATACATAATTATATCAATGACTACTAGACTAGTAGTTTATTTATACTAATAGTATAAAGTAGCAATTTATAATTATTGAGCGCATCGTTGAACAATTATTACGATTATACTCTTTAACTCGTGTTTTCCTGTATCATATCATAAGATGCAAACTTTTTCAAGAATTCTCCTTTTTAAACAAGAGGCCCACCAAAGGTGCAGGCAATCAAAATATTAGGCTTCTGCTTATAAATGGTTTTCATAAAAGAAAGCAGACCATTTCAATAAAAGAATGTGTCGATTTGTATTTGGAATAAAAACAGTTGAGGTACTATATTCTCGGGAGGAAAGGATGAGGTTCCCTGAGATCGATTTCATTGTGTAAATATTTCATTTTCTCTCTAAATTATTGCGTTGTCTGAACTTTACTTGTTCTTGGTGGCATCAAGATCTACAAGCTGATATGATGTCCCGCTGCTTTGTTGATGTAACCCGGAAGTGGTCGACTGAAGCACTTCCGAATCTTGGAGTGGATCAATGAGGACTTGTTGAGCCATGTTGCTAATTTCCAGGCTCAAAATTGCCCATGCACTTTGTACACCTCAGCAAATTCTGGAAAAGAAGATTGCAATTAATAGAACATTGCCAGTCAGTTAGCAGGTCTGTATGCTAATGAGCAAACAAGAAGGATTCATCCAGATCCTCTCGTCGCAAAATCTTTCATCCTGTACAATCTCATGAAATTTCTTTTTGGAAAGAATTAACCACTTTATCATTAAGTGACGTTATTGATTATCACACAATTGAAAAGAGCAAATGTCACACTTTTAAATTTGTTCATTTTTTTTTTATAACACTTAATTATTTTAAATTTGTTCCTTTTTTTTTGGGGGGGGGGGAATAATAAGTGAAATTTAGGGAGAAAATATGCTTCAAAGCACAATTTAGGTCCTCTCACTTCTCTTGATCACTGTGCAAAACTTTCTATTTCGAGCCCAAATAAAATTTATATTATCACAGTATAAAGCTGAAATGCTATATTTTCTCAAAATACCATTCTTAATATGGGGCACCCTTTAATCGGGTCAAGAACACACTTTTAAGCACCAAGGTACAGGACGAGATTTCTTGATTTTCTGAAAAGTTCGAAAATCCAGTCTTCTGACTGGCTGAATAAGGCCAAAGACAAGTCAGCGCGGTTGTTTTCAACAGAGTACCACATGGGGAGAGTGACCTTCGAGTGGCCCAGGTGGCAAACAACTGTGGAATGTTGAGACTCCTTGGTGGGTGGGGTGGGCGGTCTATCTGCCTAATCACAGTGCAGTATTCTTGGTTTTAGGCAGATATTTTGCACTTGGCTTACAGGAAAAGTGTGTTCTTGACCCGATTAAAATGTGTCCTTTGTTATAAATGATATTCAGCTTTGATATGATGTAAAAATCATTTGGGCTCAAAATAAAAAGACTATAGCAAAATAACCATATTTTTCAAGGGTGAAAATTTGATTTAAAAAAAATCATTTTTGAAGTCCAAAATTTCAACAACTTTACACATTTTGAAACGTTTGGTTCTTCTTCTTTACTTTGATACTACTCTCTCTCTCTCTCTCTCTCTCTCTCTAAAAAAAGAAAGAGTGAATTTCACTGTTTTCACTCCCCCAGGAGTCACGTCAGTGATCACTTGTTTAGGAGTGAATATCGAGTGACTATCGAGTGGTCTCTAAAAGGAGTGGAGTTTCACTCTCTTTTCACTCTATTTTCATTCCTCCAGGGAGTGACGTCAGTGATCACTCGATTTTTTTTTTAGAGAGAATAAAAGCGTCCGATTTGATGCAGATTTAGAGCAGTTAAAGCCTGAAGAATAGACCAGTTCGTAGTTAGCACATGGTACAAATGACCCCAAATATCCACAGATATTTTAAAAATGGAGATGTCCAACTTTGTGCACTTTAGAATAATCACTCTCAAAGTGATAGATGTGCCTCATGAATAGCTTTTGTTTCGCCTTTTGAAAAGCATACTTCCACCTGGGTATCATGGAATGCACCATTGGTGAATAATTGAATAATGATTACATGACATTCATGAGCACATATCAAGTATTCGTGTCAGTGGGTTTTAGAATTTGGTACAGATGACCTTTATCTGCTCATGCTCAGATTGTATCTACGAACTGGCTTATTGTTCCGCACTGATCTTCCTCATTATGTATTCTGACACCGCTCAGTTCATGCATATGACTTTGATGAAAGGAGTCATTTTTTGTGGAGCTGCCGATTGACTGATCGAAAACATGATTCACCAAGAGCCAAGAGTACAAAAGTGCCTTCTATTCCTTTACTCATATTAAAACATACATTGACAGGCATATATGCATGGGCAACATCTCTGAAAGGCATAAAAAAACAGAAAATTTGCTCAAATATCAATATTTTGAAACTGTTGAAACTTTTGAAAAGGCCACGGCCTTTTGATTGATAAATAGAATATATTTTTTAAAAAGGGTCGTTCCATAGCGTTTTTCAAGGGGGTCTGACACCACATTCCCAATGAAAAATGTTTATACATTTTTTAATGTAAAGCCATACTTCCTTTTTCTGGAAAATTGGGAAAAAATTTCAGTGACTTATTAGATTTTGTCATTGTTTATTTTCATTAATTTATCTTTATCATGTCAAGTCATACTGCTTCATTTTGACAAAGTTTTGTGCATTGAGTAAACGGGGTGGAATCGTCCCCTTTTCGAGGGCCCTGTGGGATGGGCTAAATCAGATGACTACGGTTACCTGACCAGTTCTTTTTCAGTGACTTATTAGATTGGCTCGATGGGGTGTCACTATTTGGGACAGGCTCATCGCCTATGGGAGGCCTTTGTTTTGGTAAATATATATATATCTTATGCTTCATTATATTTCAACAATTTGCTAGGCCAAAATAATTTGAAACTTTTGATCGATAATAAAAAAAAATCGATAACACGTTAATTGAAAGGTTGAGGTTGATGTGAAATAAGTTCTTATATCACTTCAGAAATAATAATACTTTGAAATTTTGATGGGATTTTCACATGTATCATTGCTTTAGAACATAATACCTTTGTTATTGCATCGCACCTGCCATGAAACATCATCATGAATGATGGGAAGCAAAAGTATAGTCGGAATTATGGGTAATTAATGGACAATTATATAGTTGAATACTAATTAATAACTGATACACACAGATTTCATTGCTTTTATTTGTCACAAAAAAATGAAAATCTAATTAAAATTTCGAGGCATTACTTTACAAAATATCAGAAGAAAGGCATTACTGTATATGTAGCAAATCCTACATTCTTAAGTTTTACACAGTGATGTAAGTTCAGCTTCTAGTTTGTAACCTTTGAAATATCAAGTGTCTAATATTCTTTATAACACAGTATAAAATTTCGTTGGAAAATCCATTACAATGATAAAAAATCCCCGGAACCATTATAAAAACATAAAATGGAGGCCAAATATCACCCCCCCCCCTCCTCTCGCAGACCCAGTGGTAAAATATGTCTCTCTCTCCCACTCTCATAATTATGCACACACACACACACACACACACACACACGCACCCATGTGCGTATACATGTGTGTGTATATATATATGTATATATATATATATATATATATGCACTTGTATTCTTACACTCATATTCTCCAGAACAGATAAGCACATTTACAAAACATAATATTTATTTTAATGATATAGGCCTACAATAATATTGAACGGCTTGCACAGCATCAACACGGTAAGCGTAGAATCTAATTTTATGTTTTTAATAGACTGGCTTATAATTATTGCCTCATCTCATGCCGTTGAGGATATGAGCTGTTTGTGTAAGATGAGTCATTTATACTCGGGCAACTTCCCTCCGCGCAAACGTGCACTAATCATACATAATTTCATGCAGAACTTTAATTTGAGACAGAGCTAGCCGATACAATTTATTGTTTTTGTTCAACTCAATCTTCAAATCTCATCGTCAAACCGATCATGTGTCAACACTAGTTGAAATCTCACCTGAAAAGTAGATGTGCATGCAGACACTCTTTAGAGGTAGATGTGTTGTTATGGGGAAATAGAATGGGTGAATCCAAGAAAAGAAAAGATTTGTCTACACAACCAATTCCATGCAGTTTACGCAACAGGACTCTCATGCATGCACTAGCTCTCGACACTGCACTGTTGAAGCTCTGCCTCTAGTTACATTTATCATTTGAGTGTGTGTGAGGCACCATGAGCGGAGTCTCGCACACTGTATGGCTCAACGGGGTGAGGTTGTGTATTCATAATGGAGCATCTATACACAAGCAGTTGCCCTGTGTACAGTTTGTGTTTCAGTTGTGTATGCGCGTGCGAACAAACTCAAAGTGAGTGCAGTGTGCATAATGATAAAACACTCAGATTACGAGCTGCTCAATTCATTTATCGTATGGATGGAGCAAAAAGATAGTCTTGATTTTCATACACTATGGCAAGGCCCGTTCTAAAACGTCAAAAACTATTGTTGTGGTAATGAAATAAGTTTGCCGACGATATAAGAAAATAATTTTTCGAGAGTAATTCTATTCAACAGTTTCCAACTGATCAGGTGAATACAGAAATCATCGGCAATAAACAGTATTTTTCTTGAAAACTATGTTTATTAATTGATCGTTAAATCAACTAATATTGGCTATTAAACTTAATATGATTCACTTTCAACATGGGCTGCAGAAGGGGAGGTGAGGTGGGCTGCAGCCCCCACTTTTTTCAGTAGACACGTGTCATAAAACCTCGGAAAAAAAAGGTCGAAAATTGTCATTAATGAGTGAAATCAAAGCCAACCCCCCCCCCCCCACTTTCAAAAACGCTCCGCGGCCCCTGTTCAATTAAATAGGAAGAGATATAGAGAGAGCAACCGGGGAGAGCAACCATGTGTCTATCAAAACAAAACGTTCAATGCTGAGCAATTCAAGTGAATAATAATTATGTAGAATTTAGTCGCAGCTAGAGGGAGAGATCGAGGGGGTCGAGAGAACAGAGAGTGAGAGAGAGAGAGGGAGAGAGAGAGAGTTACAATCATTGGCTGTGGAGATCGAGAGCAAGAGGGAGAGACTGCAGGCGCGTAGCCAGGGGGCGGTGGGGCGGTCGCCCCCAAAAACGCCAACTTAAAAAAAAAAAAAAAAAAAGCGAGAGCGAGAGGGAAGTGAGAGAAAAAAAAGCCTAAAAAAGGTGCTACGAGCCGTTATCTTTCCCTCAAAATTTGCTAAAACATCAAAGTTTTCGCGCTTCGCGCGGAGCCTGAGGGGAAAACGCCCCCCCCCCTTCCTGCGCCCATCCGGCATGCACACTATTGCGTCCAAATATTTGAAAAGCAGTCAGGGCGTTGAACTTACTTTCCGCTTTAAAAAAGTTGCTACAGCCGTTATATTTCTCTCAAAGTTGCTAAAACTTCAAAGCTTTCGCGCTTCGCGCGGGAAGGCCGGGAAACTCCCTGCGCCCATGCACCCTTGTTACATAATAGTGCAGTATTAATATTGCATCCAAATAAGTGAAAAGCAGTCAGGGCGTCGAACTAACTTTCCGCTTTAAAAAGGGTGCTACGAGCCGTTATCTTTCTCTCAAATTTGCTAAAACGTCTGAGCTTTCGCGCTTTGCACGGGAGGGGGACCCCCCCCCTCCTTGCAACCGCCCCCTGGGGAGCACGCTTTGCGTGCTCACAACCGCCCCCTAAAATTAAATCCTAGCTACGCGGTTGGGAGAGAACCAGAGAGGGAGAGGGAGAGTTGGGGTGGTGTGATTGGGCCTGGAGAGAGATCCGCTAAAGGAACTGCCGTTTGAATATGATCAAAACAGATGATGTTATCAATTCAAAGTCACTGCATGAATGCTCGGTTTCTCGAATCGAATACGCCATAATATGCCAGCATATAGTCTTTCAAAAGACAGAAATGTAGCCTATGTAATGATGGAACACATAGAAATTTTATTGAAATTGAAACTGAAATTCGCATTTATTTATTTCTAGCGAACAGTACTACATTAGTTAACAAAGCAATCGGAGCACAGAGAATAATAAAACAAAGACAAAAACCAAGCTTGTGTTGGTAACGCTACAAAGAACAAAGAACAAAGAGACAAGTTCCGGTAAAATCCCCTGGCGGATTTAGGGGGAGGGGCACAATCGGCCCATGTCACCCCCCCCCCTTGAAACCCAAATGGCATACACAACTCCAAGAATGTGCACCCTAGGCCTTTAGTACCTAATGACCTTTCTTTTTCCTTTTTCCCCTTTTTTTATTGATCCGCATTGATCACAAGTTCATTAATCAATAAGAAAATTCACATTGCGTATAAATAACAAAGAGTTGATCGTACATTGCAATCAACTTTAAGAGAGAGGTCTAGGTCAATGGCCAGGGCCTTGTTTCACATCATAGAATTTAAATTAAGCTTGCCATCCCGATTTTGTACATGATTTCACAAAATAACAAATCGGACCTGTCCGCATCATACTCTTTCTAAATGAGCATTTTGGAAACACAATTTTTATATCAAGCGCAAATCAATGATAACTTTTGCTAATACATTGGAGAAGAATGAATATATGAGATGGAGGGGAGGAAAGAGAGGGGGGGAGAGAGAGAGAGAGAGAGAGAGAAAGAGAGGGAGAGAGAAAGAGAGGGAGAGAGAAAGAGAGGGGGGAGAGAGAAAGAGAGAGATGGGGGCCCTGAAAGAAAGGGCGGTTACATAATGATATAATAACACATAAATGTAAGATATAAGTTTCACCTGCAATGAATTACATGACAAACAGAAGGAAAGAAAACTGCTTGAATGCAGTCATAATGATCCACTTTGTATTTAAATTTCAGCGTTAAACGGTGGCTTGGGGTAGAATGCCACAAATAATTTTCCAGTGTTTTTGTTTATATTTCTTCATGTCCGAAACACTTCGGATCGATACATTAAAACCTTCTATTAATGATTACAGCGATATAGTACTTTGAGTCCTTTAAAATATTTCAGTTTCAGTTCACTGTCTTGAATTTATAACAGATAAAGATTTATATTGAAATTTTAATTCCATTTAGTACTGATAATGACAGGAATTAAATACAAATCAAACTTAGATCAAAATAAAGAGACACTCGAGTGAAACGTAAACACAGTTTCATTTCGGTATTAGAAGTCGTTTTCCGCTTCATCCAGATGGCGGTAGTCATTGTAACGAGATGCTGGTTTCATGAAGAAGAACAAGGCGACTATACCGACAGCTAAGAAGGCAATACCAACCAAGGATCCTATGAGCAGACCTGAAGCTAATCCCTTAGTGTCGTCCTTGCCTGGAACATAGACATCAAAAGTCTTTACTGTCAATTTATATCTAAAATTTCAGTATTTCTACAAAATCAAAAAGAGTTTTTGAAGCTCATAATCAGAGTGTATACAGGTTTGAATGTACGTAGTGCGTCTCCCAAACACATACACCGTATGTTCACATCAAAATGTCTTACGGGCTATCAAATATAGCATACGGCAAGTAGTAGCAAAGATAAAGTCATTTCTATCGTAAACAACAGAGTCGATGGTCAGATGATGTAGGTATTAAATTCAATGTTAGGTATATATAACTGTTAATGATCTTAGAATAACTAACTATAACTAATTATAGGTTCATATATTTCGTTCATAATATACACCCCTCGAATACACTCTCGGGGTAAAGTGTATGGGAAGGCTCGCCCGGGCGTTCAACTTTTCTTAAAACAAAATCGATATGGACCCCATCGCCGTTGGACATTTTGCTCACTTTGAGCACCCCACTATCTAAATTGCAGAGCACGTTGCCTATGTAGTCCTACATCACAAGCTGAAAAGCTTCGAGGAGGCAGGGTTATTAATTTACCAGTAGACTCTGTCTTAGTCTTGAAGAATCCTGGCTTGTTGGCGGAAAGTGGTCCAATGGAGATGAGGTGCGGGTTTGAACTACTTCCACGAGCCTGTCTCTCACTTCGCCTGACTCGAGACTGGCATCCTTGGGAGCAACGAGATGATTGGTCCGCTCCGTCACATACCAGTACATTACAGTGTACGAACACCTGTCATTAAAAAAAAAAAAAATAAAAAATAAAAGCACGATTCAGTTATTTCAGAATTTAATATAATAGCTAATATCATGTCCCTTCATACAAAATCACAATCGCCACAACCACAGAATTACAGAATTACAGAAATGAACTTTAAACGAACAACCGATTTGATTTCTATTAACGTTGCGACAAGAGATTAGTATCAAATGTTTATCCAGCTTAATAAATTTGTTGAACTGTGGTTTATGAATATCACTACGCTCTGAGGCGAAGTTTATCCAATATTTTGGGGAAATCAGCAGTAACTAATACTACTTTTTATTTATTATGATTAAAACCATAATTTGTCATAATTTTCATTTAAAGTGTAAAAGATATGATATAAAGAGTATTAATTGTTTTATGATACAAAGATTCTTATAGTTGGTTGCTAGTTCTGTAGGCTCCAAGTAAAATAGTGAAAATATCGTACACACTGCAGTTTCCTTGAGGTAAAAATTAAGGAAGCATAATAGGGCCAAACATCGAGATGACATTTTACCTGTGGATTCTCGTCAATGAACGCAAAAGCATCGATGTAGAAAGGACTAAAAGACGGATCTGGGTAATACAGCATTTCCATGGTCGGGTCTAGAGGACATCTTTGAGAACAGAAAGGGAGAAAACAATTAATGATCGGAGTTGTATCTTTATTGTTTCGATGTAAATCATACATGAAAAGGACATCTTTAAAATGCATTTAATAGATCTGATGTAATCATCAGTAAGACGAATAGCGATGGACATTGTGGAAATATGGTGATATAGAGTATAGAGATATCTTGAAAGGAACGTAAAAGTTACCATACCAAAGAATAATCCTTGTATACGCAAAGCAGAGATGCTTCTCATAATTATGTATGCTATCCAAGAAAGGTACCCATTGTTCGCGACTTCAACTAAACAGAGCGCGACCTAATTATAATTTAATGACATAATTATCATCATCCTCATTATTGTTTTTCTTTCCAGTGCACCATTTAGGATTTCATGATCATGATCAAGATCATTGTGATTTACCCTTCGTCGAGGAAAAGGTAAGACTTGTCATCTTCCGAGTTCGGGGACGGTGTCGCCCAGCAAGTCTCGATGAAGACGGCCAGACCAGCGACGGATGTCAGGTTGACACCGAAGTACAATCTCTCACCGTTCACGACCTCGGTTTCGTGAACAACAGGATAGTCGAAGGTCTGATCGGGATAACGGTCCAATCGGAGGGAGAAATTACCGTAGCCTGTTTCGTTGATAAAAATGAGGCCCGTCTTGGGAGTGAATGAATCACTTAGAAGACGACGCCGGTCGAGCTCGCACTGGACGGGGATCTTGAGTATATTTTCTCGGGTAATGCCCGTGCCGTTCATAGCATTTGGTTCGTAGTACGTGACCGTGTTCGAGAAGATGATCTTATCTTCGGTTTCCTGTACGTAGAATTATGCCAGTTGTAATTGACAGCACCTTATAAAATTTAATGAATATTTCCTTAAAAGAAAGAAAATAATGTTCTTGTTAAAAGGGTGTCACTCATTAAATGGACAAATCACGAATTAGAATCCAGGATCCAGATCCAGGATCCAGAATGAGGAAAATTTTTCCTGGGGATTACTTCCCTGCAGGAACCGCCAGTTCTCCTAAATTTGCTCCGGTAAGGGGGTACCACCAAAAATTTATTTTTAATATTCTTTTTTCTCATTGGGGGGGGGGGGGGGGGTTATATTTATGTTATGATAACATTTATGACAAATATGGTGAAAATCATGCTCCCAATTCTAAATTTGGGACAATGACCAAAAGTCTATTAAATTTCACTTGAACAAACTGTAATATAATTTTCACATACCTCGGACTTGGTTTGACATCTGTCATATCTCGTGTAAACTGCGATATTTTGCGGATCATGTTGGAAACCAACACAGTTAGGATCATCGAAATGAACGTCAGAGGGGTGGATTCCGTCGTGGAGGAGGCTGCTGTCCAAGTACAAAGTCATGGACGTACTGTCGCACTCTACGAAGGTACCTGAAGTGCATTACAAGGGAAGTAAAAATGTATTACACAAGTCACCATAACGTATCATATCCATTTTAAAATTTGTTTTTAGAATCAACATCCAATAATAATTAATTCATATACGCCAACAAAATTATTTGTGGACGAGAAACGGGAACATGAAACAGAAATAAAAAGCGAATAAGATTTTAAGTTAAAGATTCTATATAGTTTGACCAAAGAGCATCGATCGAGACAGGTAGGCCTACTATGTTTCGTGAACCTGATCATTATTCTTCTTGATTTCTGAGTTCTTACGAGACTAAGGATCCGCAAACTGCTGTAATCTTCATTGTAACGGGCACTTTTATACTTAGTCAGAAGGTCCACCGCAAGACCAAAATATGTTCATGAAAGTTAGTACAGTGGATCTATCGTCTCTTGAACGTTTCTGTTTTTTAACATTGTGGTCACACCATGCCTTCGGTCTCGGTCTCGATCTCTTGGGCTTACTGGTCTCGTGGAATAGCGGTCTCGCGGGCCTTCGGTCTCATAGCCATATTATCTCGTGGCCCTTGGGTCTCTTGGGCCTAATTAACATTAGGATGTCCCTATCTATGTGAGGAAGAGCAGTGCTTACCTGCTCCAATGAAGAGAAGTTTGTTTGGTGAACCTTGTGGATCTGTGACGACATCACTGGTGGCTGCAGCGATGAGGGCGTTCTTCATTTCGGCTGGGGTCATACTATTCCCTGAGCGACCCATGATGATAGCTGCGGCACCTGTCGTGATAACGATAAAATAACGCTTGCGTTGTTAATCAAGCCTATGAAGGCTATCAGTGCATGCGCCAGTAATTCAACACAATTTTGCACAGTTCATATTTGCATGACGTCACTCTCACATGGCGCATCAAAAACATTCGCTGACGCAGTCCTACGTACGTCAGCGAGACGTCGTGTGCATCCAGGGGGGGGGGGGGGCATGTCTCATTGAGACCTGTACACCATCCGCGTTCACGAAAACGGATAAAAAGGGTACTTTTTCTGCATTATAGTCGCGTTACCCGGGTTACGCGTTTAGGGTATCAAAAACAGCAAAAATCAAGAAAAATGGTATCAAATTCAGAGGTGATAAGAAGAAAATCCGCGGAAATCGCTGTTAAGGGTATAAAAATCAGAGATGTTAGACGGGTTTCCCTGTTTAGGGTATCAACAGTGGCATATCTACGGGGGGGGGGCAGAGGGGGCACGTGCCCCGGGCGGCACTTGAAGGGGGGGGGGGCGTAAAAAAACACAAAAGAGAGAAAGAAAAGGGGGAGAAAAATACAAGAAACTTTATGGTCTTTGAGGGTTATTTGCGCCCCAATCAAGGACAAAATGCGTAAGAAATGTTGTTTTATAGGGTTTGAATTTTCTAAAGCTTGGTCGCTTTGCTCCCTCGCAAGATCTAGCTCTTTAGCGCCCCCAATGGCGCTTTTAAAGTGTTATAACCATTAATTGACTCTAGTTGCTTTGCCCCCCCCCCCCACATAAGGCAGGAGCTTGTTAAATTTTGCGCCTCCAGATGGGATATAAGTGCAGCACTTTCAAAGTAAGAAATTTCAAGTTGAGGGGTGAAAAGGAAAAAAAAATCTGCCGCTCGGTCGCGTTGCGACCTCGCTTATACAATAACTCATCAAATTTGGGCTAAAAATTAACCCCAGGTTATGTGCATCAAAACTACTTTACATAGTGCCATCAATTCTAAATTAAAAACGCTTATTAATCTGAGTTTGGGCATGGGGGGGGGGGGGGGGCGCAGATTTAATAGTTTGCCCCGGGCGCCAGAATACCTAGGTACGCCACTGGGTATCAAAACTCCTACTGCAATCCCCGTTTAGGGTGCTTTTTAGAAAGTGATTTACGCGGATGATGTATACACGTCTCAATGAGACATGCTCCTTCCCCCTCGGGGTGTGCATGCAACGGGCATATTCTACTGAATAGATTGTGGTCCATTCATGAAAAGGTATTGCATTGTATTTTATTTATTAATTCACGGTTTAAACAAAATCACATTCAGTCTAAAAACAGACTGCTTTTCAGCGAGTCCGGAAAAAAAAAATGAACAGGTTAAAAGTAAACAATATTATTGGTTTCTGTATCCAGTGTGTCCAGCCCTTTACGTAACACACAATACGAGCAGTGCTTGTCGGCTCTTTTTTTTTTTTTTTAAAGACATGCCCCCTTCTCCCCCCCCCCCCCCCCACCACTCCCCCACCCAGCCAGAGAATCCCATATCCGCCACTGATGAGTGCCCAGTGATCAGCTTTCTTTCACTCGCCTCAAATGCTGTTTCATCTAATACACCGTATGTTATTTTGTTTCTATTAGGCCTATATTAAAAATATATAGGCCTACAGTTTTGGATGCATTTTGATTAAGAACGGAAATACATGTAGTTGAATGGTAAATGAATAATCAATGACGGAAGGGCGCTCATAACATTCTAGTCATTCCATAAAGAATAACTGACTCACTGATTGATTAATAATCAATATTTACCGGATACATGAGGACATGCCATGGAGGTACCACTGATGGTATTAGTGGCATCAGTTCCCCCGATCCAAGCTGATGTGATATAACGACCGGGAGCAAAGATGTCAACGCAACTCCCATAGTTGGAGTAGTATGAACGTCCGTCGTCTGAATCTGTTGAGCCTACAGTGATGACCTGAATAAGCGATTTTTTAAAATGCACTCTTAATTCTGCAGAGTCAAATTTGACTCATTGGTGTCAGCTGAGAGTCAACTCTGTTCTGAGTGAAAGTGATTCGGATTTCCGAATTAATTTGACTCAGAATGGTGTGCCATCAACTGAGAATCTACTTAATTAGAGTCAAAGTAACTCGGAAAACGAGTCACTTTGACAAGGATGGAGTTGACTCCCAGCTGACGTCATTTCCGAGTTAATTTTGACTCGGCAGAAATAAGAGTGTGAAGCTATATAACTTTCCGAACACTGTCCAGTAATGGCAAAATTCAGCGAAATTGGAAATATCAATGCTTAGTATACCCAGGGGCATACCTAGGCCTGATCTAGAGGGGGGGGGGGGGCGAAATAAATTACCCATGTATTTGATAGAGGAAATTGCTTTTAATGGGCCCTTTTAGTTTGGATACATACTCTTGAAGCTGGAGGGGTGCATGGAACAGAAAAGAAGACAAGCCTATTTGATGTGTGGACTGCAAAGTCGTAAAACCCATCACAGAGGAAAATTTTATTAAAATGATTTCTATACCAATATTACTACGCTAAAGTTACCTCAATTATCCAGTCAATCAAATGGTATGTGGAAACCACTGAATAAGAAATTATACCCGTCCCATAAAGAAGAAGCAGTTTCGAATCTGTTCAGAATCATTATTTTCAATGTCATATTTTACCCACCGATTGAACTCGAGCCGGAGATTTATTGCAGGCGTCGTAGGCTTCGTTGCCTGCCGAAACGATGACGGTAATACCGTGATCGACCAAGTACTGAACGCCATCATCAGCTGCAGTATTACTACCGCCACCCATAGACATAGAAGCAATGGCTGGACCGGTTGTATGATTAGCCGCCCATTGGCAACCTATGCAAGAATCAAGTATATGACTCATGATCTCAATTTACTCGAGGTAATAATATCAATTAATCAAAATCACAAATATTTTATTGGAAAACTTACAGTGAAAAAGTTATTACTCGATGAAACGGATAGCAAGGACGGATCCAGTAATTCAGAAAGGGAGGGGGCGGAATGTTTGGAAAACTAAAAAGTCTACTATTCCGGGGAAATTTACGGAGCACCGCAACATAATATTGTCGTCAGAAGGGGCTGATCCCCTGCTGAAAAAAAAAGGTTATCTAATTTTTAGGAGTCCACTTTTCGTACAGAATTCTCTGACTAGAAAAAAGGAAAAAATGCACAATGTATACTTTACTTTCAAAGGGGGGGGGGGGGCACGGGCCGGAATTCCCCCCCCCCCCATCCGCCACTGGTCGTCAGTAACAAAGGGGAAGAAGATCCAAAGGAATAAGATTTGCTTGGAAGGTTTCGTTCAGAAATTCTATTCCATCCCTTTCAGACTCACTCGTTTTTTGGGTAGGGGAAATGAAATAAGCTGTTATTTCCGGACAAAGATTTTCCCTCTGAATATGATTTTGAAATTCCCATAAGTCCAAGTCCTCCCAGACTCGATATGGGGGCAGGGGACAAGAACTTTTTTTTTCTGCGACTCCCCGTAGTATTGCGGGAAATACGCCCGTTAACCCAGATTTCATAATTGGGGAGGGGGGCGGGCACTTTATTATTTTTTCCGTGATGTTTTCACACAGACACAGACACACACGCACGCACACAAGCACATACACACATCTCTAAGTTAGTTATCAACTTACCAGCTACAAAATCAGACCAGTAGCCGTTACCATAGCAGTTGAGAACGCGGACGACGATGATATTGGCTTGCTTAGCGACTCCATACTGCAATCCCGCGATGGTTCCAGAAGTGTGAGTTCCATGTCCATCGCAGTCATCACCCTGGGGAATAATCATTGGTGTTGATTTGGGTACAGGGCATTCGTGCAACTTGAACTTTTAATGGAACCAACATCAAATTAATTGGGCCATTTCTACAAAAAGTAGTAAAAGTCTAGAAAATTATTTTTCTAACCTTTTGCTTGTAGCATCAGAAGTAGCTGGCCGAATACGAAAAACGAGCATTAACTTAGGCTTTAAATAAAATTTTATCAGGTAAATGCTTTTGCCAGGGCCCCTGCTATGTCAGGCATGCGTGTTGGCAGCTGGTATTGTTTGACAGTTGAGAAGAGGGCTATACACTCCAACATCAGTTCAAACTTAATATAAAAAAGCGGTTTGTGCTCCGAGGCGTAAGCATAACTTCAAAAATGGCGGCAGATAGCGGTTTAACTTACCATAATGTGACAAAACAGCTTTATGGTTGATTTATTCCCCCTTTTTTTTTTCTTTTGTAAAATTCTTTAACTCAAAAGAAATATCATCCATTCACAGTTAATATTAGATTTTAAAGGGGGGGGGCAGTTCAAGATGCACAATAACACCTTTTCATCTGGTCTTGATATTATTACGTCACATTGGTGTCCTTAGACGATATCAAACATCTCCGTGTCAAAGAACTTCGTAGCGAGCTACAAAAGAGAGGTCTTGACAAGAACGGCGTGAAGGCAACACTTACCGCTCGTCTCAAAAGAGCCTGGGATCTTGAGATTGCAGCACAAAATGCTGATAAAGGTTTGATGAAGGCATTGAAGAACAACCGGGCAATCGCGTTCTCCTGGAAATATTGGCGTTCGTCAAAAGTCTTGACCAAAGACTCAAACATCTAGAAACCAAGAAGGAAGTTCATGACGCCACAACTAACATCACCTTTGCAGAAGAGGGCATCGTCGACAGCACTATCCTTGATAACAGTGTCGAGGATCTACCCGAAAACGATGGAAGACAAGTGGAGATAATTACGGTGCCGACGTCTAACCGATTTGAAGTTCTTGCTGTCAAAGAAACAAGAGAAACATCGCCCACTACTTTACCACCATACTAGGAGCAGATAGAGAGCTACCGCCACCGACATCGTTTTGAAGTTCTTGCTGTCAAAGAAACAACAGAAACATCGCCTACTACTCCACCACCAAACCAGGAGCAGACAGAGAGCAACCGCCACCGACATCGTGTTAACCACAACAAACACGATGTAGTTGTGGTTGGAGATTCGATGGTCAAACACATCGACGGAAGACGTCTCTCCCGCAGCAAGAGCGTGAAGTCCGTCTCCTTCCCCGGTGCAAAAGTGAGAGACATCTTCACCTCTTCGCCTCGCGAGTTCCTGAAGCCAGGGGGAGAACTCATCATCCACACGAGCACTAACAACATGACCGAGGGTGCTGGTGAAGTCACACATCAAATCACATACCTCTGCAAGTCTGTTGCAGCAGAGGGGTCTGCAGTCTCAGTCTCGACGATCATCCATCGTACGTGGGAAAGCCGAGTGCAGCGGACAAGAAGCGGGTTGATGATATCAACTATCTACTGGATTTGGCGGCCAACGAGAACAAGTGGGGCTTCATCATCAACGATAATACCAGCGAACAGCATCTCGGGCGTGATGGCGTTCACTTCAACAGAGCAGGTCAACGAATCCTGGCAGCCAACTTGAAACGCCTATTCAACCATGCTGACCAACGAACAACACGAGGCCATCAGGGCTTGACTCAGCGGTTGTCTGATCAGGATACAAGCAGTCGACATGGAGCGAGGTGGCATCAAGCACTCTACAGAGAAAACCAGAGTCATCCTTCTAAAGAGCAGAGCAGCGGCCCTAAGATCCTACGGAAGCTGTTTCTGGGAGATCTTTGGATTTCAGCGCAGTCAATCAGAGGTTACGACTGAAAGCAGCCTTCAAAGCAGCCTTCAGACCATCCAAGGTGGACATAAAAGACTGGGAGAACTACCTTCAGTTTGTAAGAAGGGTAACGAATTAAGTGAAAGTCTGACAGAGTTAAGTGATGGTCCGAAAAAAACAGGTGACGGTCGGAAATATAAGTTCCGTGTGAAAACTGTGATAAGCCAGTCAAAATTAATGTAATCAATACGGCCTTTTGTGTTATAATTGTAAAAGCCTGGTTTCACACTGATTTTCAATACGGCCTTTTGTGTTCTAATTGTAAAAGGTGGTTTCACACAGATTGTCAAGCTATGAGTTCATCAGAGTACTGCAGCGCCATTGTGTTATGTTGCCCCTCTTACGGGCAATGTGTTTTTGCTAATGTGTTGTTTGATGACCTTCGCCCCTTTTCGGCCGGCATCTTTTGTGTAAGCATGTCCCAATAAATGGTTATGAAAACTATGAATTATTGTGGCTGGTAGCCTTTCATTAATTTCGTATATAGGTTATATGAATGCCCTGATGAGAATTGGAATTGTTTAACATGTAGTCTGCCATCTTTCAGTGATCCATTATTCACGGACGATTGTCTTCACAAAGAAAACCAAATCGAGGATATACTAAAAAAAAAAAAAAAAAAACCTATTTAAAGGTCAGTCAAACACCTGAAAACCAAGCGAAAGCAAAAACTATTCCGCCAAACCTTACAGATGAAAACACTTCTCTTTATCAAGAATTTGAAGAAAAGTTAACGTTAAAGGTCTTCATTTCTCGTTAAAGGTCTTCATTTCTTATACCTTAATGTGAGGTCTATCCTGAACAAGATATCTGAACTTAGAATTCTTTTTAAAAGAAAAAGCATAATATAAGTTTGCTTTCACTGAAACATGGTTAAATAATTCCATAAATGATGAAGAAATTGAAATAGACGGATATAAAATTATCGGCCGTGATCGACCCTCTGGCTCTGGAGGTGGTGTTTCTATATCAGAAATGATATTGCATTATTATTGATGCTATATGTACAGGATCGAGATATGGAATCATTGTGGATTAATTTGCTTATACCAAGATCAAAACCAATTGTTGTGGGCGTTCCGTATATAGACCTCCGAAAAACAATTTGTTTATCGAGAAACTGTCCAATTCTTTTGATATACTAAAGAAGGATGACGTTATTATTCTTTTAGGAGACATCAATATTTGTCTTCTTCACAAATCACCACTGGCTAAAAAATATATTGAATTGTTGAGTCTCCACGGGTTTAGTCAACTCATTATAAAGCAGTTATAAAGACGCTGCGCGCGTTACATTTACATGTTCTTATCTACACATGGATCATATTATTTTTAGCAAAGAAAATAAAATAAGTCAAAGGGGTATCGTTGATGTTGGTACTAGCGACCATTCTTTTACTTTCTGTACACGAAAAAATATTAGACTGGCAATAGGTCATCACAGGACTAGTACTATTAGATCCATGAAAAAACATACAGAAGAAACTTTCAATCTTCAATTATCTGCTGTTGACTGACTGGTCAGGGATAACTGACTGTATAGATGTCAATGAGGCATGGTCAATATTTCAACATTTTTTTATCTCAACTTTGAATACGACAGCGCCACAGGAACGGGTAAGAATAAAACAAAGATCAGAAAATTGGGTGATATTCTTTCCCTAATTCAAGAGAGAAATATAATGTATTTTTAAAAAATGAGGAAAAGAGCAAAAGATGAGACGCTCTCTAAGAGATACAGGGTATTAAGAAATATGGTCCAAAGAGAGGTGAAAAAGGCTAAACTCAAATACTTACAAAACAAGATAGAAGAAAATAGACAAGATTCGAAAAGACTTTCGCAGAATCTGAAAAGCTTAATTAGGATTAAAAAGTAATAAGAGAAAAGAACAAGAATCTGTCATTACAGTCGATGGGGAATTATGTCGTGATAAGATGGCCATAGCTAATGAATTCAATTCTTATTTTACAAATGTGGCCCCCAAATTAGTAGACAAACTCCCTCCTTGCAAAAGTCTTTTCAGCGCGCGCAGACAATGATTGTACTCGTGAGTTTTACGAAAGAAAAGGTATACTTGAAAACAGCTTCGAGTTATTACCAATCAGTGAACAATTTGTTTTCAGTGAGTTACGTAAATTAGATGTATCAAAAAGTACGGGGTTAGACATGATTCCAGCTAAATTTCTGAAAGATGGTGCGAAGGTTTTATATAAGCCTTTAAGTTATTTAATAAACCTATCTATTTTGACGAGAGTACTTTGCCGGCTGATATAAAAAAGCAAATGTGACCCCACTTTATAAAAAGAAAGATAAAACAGATGTTAGCAATTATAGACCTATTATTGTTTTAAGCGTAGCATAAAAAATTCTCGAAAAATCGGTCTGTGTTAAAATTGAAAAATACTTCAAAGAAAATGATATAATTTATGAATTTCAATCTGGCTTTCGTCATGACTATTCGTCTGAAACATTTCTAATTCATTTGACTGTTTATTTGAGGACAGAAACTTCCCAAGGGTGCTTTGTTGGTATGGTGCTCCTTTATCTGCAAAAAAGCTTTTGATACAGTTAATCATGGCGTCTTATTGAAAAAGTTACAAATAATTGGTTTTAACAAGGCAAGTTTAGAATGGTTCAGATCCTACTTGTGTAATCGACACCAAGTAGTGGCCATTCATGATATTCGTTCCAAACTAATGCCGATAACATGCGGTGTTCCTCAGGGAAACATTTTAGGCCCAATTCTATTTACAAGTTATATCAATGATATGTGTATTTCTATAAAAGACTGTAAACTATTATTGTACGCTGATGACAGGAGGGGAACTGGAGCCCCATACCCCCCCCCCCCCCCACACTGAGCGAATTTTGGAGGTCTGGCGAAAATTGTTTTTTTACTTAATCATATATTTATATTGATTGGAAAATCAGAATAAGCAAATAAAAGGTTACAAAAAGTTTTACTATTATAGATCGACCCATTTTCAAGAGCGTGCCTGAAGCGATATGGTTTGCATAATAAAAATAGTGAGATCGCGATCAGATATATGATCTATGACACGAAAAAATAACAAACTAACAAACAAACATAAACAAAAAACAAATTAAACGAAGACATTTTTCGTCTTTATTTCAATGATGAAGGAAAATATATATATAGTATATATTTGCATTTACAAGGTATATTATTGGAGAGCAATTTCAAGGGACGTCCGGAAGTGTCGGCGAAATTCTACGGACAAGCAAGCAAAATAATAAAAAGTCCTTAGATCTTCTAGCGTATCAACAAGATTAAAGGCAAATTTGCAGTCAGGGGCCCCTAATATATTTCCAAGAAACAAATAAACAAAAATAGTTAATTATTTTTTTCGTTTGGCGCCGCCGCAGGGCACAAAATATTCCAAATTTTCCAATGAAGAAATTTGAATGGATGGGTTGGGCAGTGGCGGATCCAGGATTTTTTGAGGGAGGGGGCTCAACATTCACAAAATTTTCTGATAAGCAAAAAAAAAAAAGGTCCTCAGCATTTTTTGAGCGAGCCCCTTTTTGGTTGGTTCCAGGGGAGGGGGCCCGGGCCCCCCGGCCCCCTGGATCCGCCACTGGGGTTGGGTGACGTGCCCCCTCCCCCATCTACGACGCCACTGGAAGCGTACTTATCGAATAGTCTATGAGATCTTACGGTTGCTCCAGAATAGTCGAAGCCAAACGAAGCTCTGTCTTCGAATTCCTCATGATTGTAGTTGATTCCTGTATCGAAGACGTAGACGTTGACCCCTTCCCCCTGGCCACTTAACGGGTTGAAGACCCCATCAAGAGGGAGGTTGGTTTGGTCGACCCGGTCAAGACCCCATGAGGCTACAGAGTCCGTATGGATTAGACCATCTTTTTCTACGTATTCCACTGCATCAGAAGCACGAAGCTGAAGTGAACAGGGACAAAATCTACTTCAGATAAATTAAGACTACAATATGCATGTTTTTTTATGTAACCTTAACAATTGTGTTGTCATTGGCTTGTGTTATTCATTGCAGTACACTTATGGCCGTACTACCTCAAATAACTGCCACAAAGTCATTCATTTAACTATTCATTCATTCATTTAACTATTTATTCATTCATTCATTTATTCATGTATACACCCGGGCAGCTTTACATCATTTTCTCTCTCACTTCTTTTAGCATTTTCTTCACTACTTTACACCACTATCCATTCTGAATTATTTCAGTATTACGTAATCTTGTAATATAGTCGCTATCTTCAGTTCACTAAAGGGGTCTACATCATACAAGTAAAGCTCATAGGTCCCCCTACGTACCCTACCCCCCCCCCCCCAACCCCCCACACACACACACGACATTGTTTTACTATAGGTTCATGCGACGTGAAAATATTGAATTCTGGCAATTTTTAGTTTGTTATAACATCTTAATTTTAGTTTGAATATTCCTTTATCTCTTCAGAATGTGACAGTATACTGATGTAAACAAGTATTGATGAAGGCCTATTAGGCCTAGACTTTATTCATATTTACAGTATCGACCATGGAATCCAATAGGTCTGCAGCAAATCCAGGAAAAATCGTTTCATATCTGTAGTAAACCCGACTGACTGGTGAGAGACCTCCGATGATGGCGTCAACGCTTTGACCAGGCTAGAAAGAGGAATGCGGAGAATGTATTGCATTGAATTGAATGGTTTATTTGAATAAAAAAACAACAGCTCCAAACATTCACATTCGCAGTCAGAAGACTGAATTGCTGAGAGTACATTACCATATTCATAGAAAAAGATTATATAGAGGAATACATCGCCACAGATTTACAAAATTATAACAGTTATTTCGTCAATGGGTATGGGAAAATATAAATACATACAAGTAGCTTCGGTAATGAAATTGAACAATTAAAAAATTGATCACTAATTAAATTTATAAGAAATTGTACCAAGAGAAGAAGGAGCGAAATTATTGCATGACTACTTTAGTGAAAGATAAGATAAACTATGTATTGGAAACAGATTAAAAATGTTGCAGTGCATTATTTAACTGAATTCGAAGTTTAATACATTTGGAAAATGTATATATATATATATATATATATATATATATATATATCAATGCATTTATCACGGTATAATTATCGAGATCGGGAATTTTATAAATCATATGCTTTTGTAAGTAAAAATTTGGGATATGGGAACACGCTAAATGGTGGGAAGGAATAGCTAAATCAATTCAAATCTCTCACAGATTGATATCATTTTTTAAATTATAATGAGAAACATTGATATTGCGAGAAAGATATACATGTGTAGAAAACATAACACCATTCTGAAATAAATCTTTGATCAATACTTATTTAATATTTACATTTTGTATGAAACAGTAATGTGTTACAGTAAAAAAAAAAAGAAAAAAAAAAGGATAATAAAATGACAATAGATGGAATACGAGAACAAGAATGTGTTACCAATCTGGGTATTTCAATGTCTTATCCTTCAGAACGTCAAAAAAATCAAAATCAAATCATGTACACAAAAAAGTATCAGAAAGGTACAGCCTATGCAATCCATTTTTGTTTAGTAGTCTAACGAGAAATGGCAAGGCATTGCTTCGATATCATACAGTCCGGCACTTAAAGGAAACCAAAACCCAAGGAGAGAATCAATGTTATTGGAAAGTGAAAATTCAGAGAAGCACTTTACAAAAAGTTTCATTAAAATTGGTTGAAAAATGAGAGAGTTATGGAAGTTTGAAAAGTCTCGTTTTACTTTCTATGGGGATCCTCAAATTGGCAAAATTGCTTCAAAATGGCTGATTTTGTGAACACTCTCCATTTGTTTTGTACACAAATTTTCAGATTTTCCCCATTATCTCTCAGGGTGCTCCTTGTCTCCTCCTGAATTCGACATTATGTGGTGTAAAATACATTTTCCCATTATATATGTTGAGCTCAGAAGGAGATTAACTGCACCTTGAAAGATAATGGGGAAAATCTGAAAATCTGTGTACAAAACGAATGGAGAGTTGTTCACAAAATCAGCCATTTTGAAGCAATTTTGCCAATTTGAGGATCCCCATAGAAAGTAAAACGAGACTTTTCAAACTTCCATAACTCTCTCATTTTTTAACCAATTTTAATGAAACTTTTTGTAAAGTGCTTCTCTGAATTTTCACTTTCCAATAACATTGATTCTCTCCTTGGGTTTTGGTTTCCTAGTCTTTTACTATGTCTCAGGGACCTGTGAGTGCTCTGAAGTTCATAGCCAGTCACGGAATCTATGGACGAGAGACTTGGCAAAATTCAGGCACAGATGTTCTTTCAATAGATCGCTTCGGTAATGTATGCAAATGTTATACATACCTTTCAAACAAAGGTTGTTCTTGACAACTTGAAAGCTTGCCGGACATAGCAACAGATAATGTATGCAAACTGGATTCCAATCATTGAGGTTCATTTATAAAAAGCAGGTTAATGGAATAGCTCGTCACTAGGTGCTCAGATAATTTTGTGCATAAATTTGTATACATTACAGAAGCGGTCTATTATATAGAGAGTGTCTAGTGTGGATAACAGGATCGAGAGCGTTCGAGTATGTCGGGTATTGATCCCGGGGGGGGGGGCACTCAGGTATATTGGTGTACACATGCGTGTCCATGGATTTAAAAAATGCCCCCTAAACAAGTTTCATACTTTGGTGAAAAGACACCCCTTAACAAAGATTTCGCGTGCTTTTTTTTCGTAAAAATTACCCCTTAACGAGGATTTCGCGTGTTTTTTCATAAAAATTACCCCCTAAACAGGTTTGATTGAAATATTACCCCCTAAACAAGTTTGTCTTAAATATTACTCCCTAAACAAGATTAACTTAACCAACATAAAATATACACCACTTGAATTCAAGATCACCTTTTGCAAACTGACATATTCTTCACCTTTGGTGGATAAATTCTTCACACAAGGCAAACAAAATAAACTGCTGTTGGTTAAATTACAAATGTTATTATTTACTTCAGTTATGTAGGACAGGTTTCAAACTGTGTACTCCGTTAGGTTTAATACACGATCATCATTTGCTTACTTTTGAAAAAAAGAACAACTTTTGTAATTTACTTCCAGAGAAATAAACTGTATCGGCAAGAAATCCATGCACAATAATCACACACATAAAGCCATTTAACAACTCCCTAGGTTCCTGTAATTGAGATCAAACACCCGTTTTTCTGCGCACGCCACCGTTCAAAGGGCGTTCAGGTTCCTGGCCTGAAAATCGGATTAAAAGTGTTTTGTTCGTACCATTGCCGCCGGAGTGAAAATGACCCCCTAAACGCGTTTGGCCGCATTCCGTTCAGCACCCCCTTTTTGTTGAAAATCGGCGTTTTCGGACCCCTTAACGTAACGCGCGTTACGCGTCCTGGATGAAAAAAAGACCCCTTTTTACGCGTTTTTTTTGGACGCGCATGTGTACACCAATATACCTGAGTGGCCCCCCGGGCTATTGATCACCAAAGATGAAGCGCAATGCTCACTTTTAGATCTGCTCAATCGAAGTACATGTAGCCTACTCTGTTGTGCACTGATTGAGGAGTGCCACACCGGGACACAATACTCCAAGTTTGGACGCACACAGTGGCGGATTTAGGGGGGGGGGGCAATCCCGGCCCGTGCCCCCCCTTTTGAGGGAAAACAATGCATTGTGCCCCTCCTATTTGCGATTGTGTGCCCCCCCCCCTTTCGACGAGAAAACCTTTTTTTTTTTTTGGTTTTTTTGTTGCTTGTCAGAGAATGATGGAGGGAAACTGGACCCCATAACCCCCCCCCCCCCCCCCCCACTGAGCGACTTTTGGAGGGCTGGCGAGACCAAAAAAATATGGGTCTCCCTCCAAGCAGTTTCCCAAAGTTGACAATCCTGCATTTGTGTGCCCCCCCCCCCCCTTATACGAAATCCTGGATCCGCTCCTGGACGCACATATAGCAGGTATAACGTGTTACTTGTTGAGATAGAGATGTCTAGAGAGGGGAGGAGGACTGAGGGAAGGGGAGGGGGAGAGAGAGAGAGAGAGAGAGAGAGAGAGAGAGAGAGAGAGAGAGAGAGGGAAAGAGAGGGGGTGGAAAGGGATTGATAAGAATATACATGTATATAGTCATGATAGTGGGGAGGGAGGAAAAGAGAGAGGGGGAAAGGAAAGGCGTAAGCGAGACAGGGAGGAGAAAGAGAAAATAGAATAGAGGGAGAAAGTGGGGAAGGGGAAGAAAGAGAATAAAAGGGAGGGGAGAGAATAGAGACATATAGCGAGAGAAGGAGGGGTAAAAGGGAGAAAAAGAAGAGAGGTGTAATGAGAGATTCAATGAAGGGTGAGATCAGAGAAGGGGGCCGGCTAGAGGGGGGAGGGAAGAGAAACGGTGGATATGAAAGAGATTGGTATAGAGAGAGGAGGAAGGAAAGAGAATTGAAAGAGAGAGGAAAAATAAAGATACTGGGATAGGTAGGGTGGAAGAGAGAGAGAGAGAGAGAGAGAGGGTAAGATCGTCCATGCAGTACAATTTGATTAAATAGAATTTAACAGAGTAAAATTCAAAATTTGGGATATTTTTTTGTTTTTGTTTTTTTTATTTTAAAGATGCACATTCACTGTAGATACACGGGCCCATTTTCGAGAGGGGCTTGCCCGGGGGGGGGGGGGGGGGGGCTTGACGCCTCTTGCCCGGCGGATATCAACTTTCCATTTTCTAATTTATTTTTTTTCGAGCGAGCTTACGTCTATGAAATTATGGTGTCATTCTGTAGATCACATCTGTGAACCGCCAAGCAGAGAAAAGAAATTATTACTTTCAATAATTAGGTAAGTAATTATCATATCATGTCAAAGGAAGAAAAACTTACCTTCAGTTTGACAATGTACCTTCCTGGGATGGAATTGGTTTCTGGGTTGGGAGGGGTTGGGTCGGCCGACGCCACGGCGGACAGGCACACCAAAATCACGATGATTTTGGCCTGCATTGTTGCCTCTTTTTAACTTCACGCAAAATCGGGATGATTTCTTCTTGTGGGCTGTACCAGGCGATGCTCATCTCGACGAATGAAATGATTTCGCGTATGATTTTAAAACTTGATGTCATTCGCAAGTCTGGGTTAAACTTAGACATCACGTGATTACAGAAGCCTATATAGATTCATGGAGATATGGGGAATGAACCCCCTCCAGCTAGATCCATTCTCTCCAGCAAATTTACATCTACCTTTTAAAGCCCTAATATTAGTATACATTTCTACAACGTTTTCATGTCTCAGTAATTGGCATCATGGAGCATATATCGACACACGTTTCGTAAAACCAAGAACAATATTGAAAGTGTTCTTTCTTTAAAGCGTTTTCACTAGTTTTCAAGAGTGTATTCTGTCAATTTAATTGTTCTCCTGTGATTTCCATGGGCCGCGGAACCGGGGGGGGGGGGGCTGGGGGTTGCAGCCCCCCACACTTTTTTGAGTAGACACGTTTCATGAAACCTGGGGAAAAAGGTTTGAAAATTGTCATTAATGAGTGAAATCAAATCAGCCCCTCCCCCCCCCCCCACTTTCAAAAACGCTCCGCGGTCCCTGATTTCAATTTTCTCCACTTTTCAAGACACGTCCATACTGATGAAAATTCTTGAATAAGTATGTATTTTCGCATTGCCAAAGCCCCTTCACTGCTTCTTCCCTAAATCCCTCTCAGACGGTCATATCAAACTTAGAAACACAGGTGGTCATGTTTCCCATATCATACTCGTCTAATCAACATTGTATCTGGATAACATATTTGGATTACATATACTTTGTAAACATACTAATCACTTCTTAATAAATCATTAGCTCACCTTTTAATGCAGTGTAGTGTTATGGGTTTACTTTAAGGTAAAATCCTCCAGTTTGCAAAACTCTTTCACGTAGTTGCTCTGATTCATCTGTGGAAAATATTCATGAAGATGTGTTGATCCTTATCCCATGTGCAGATCATGCATTTTCATAATCAAAATAACCTGCTGAACGTAATTTCTCCACCTACCATCCTACACAAACGTGTCCAACGTCCTACTACGTAAATTATGTTTTTATCATGAAGTACAAAGCATAAATAAACTCTTTTAAAGAACTGGGGAGCCGGTAAAGCTTATCAATGCACCGAGAGAGAAATATGCTTTCAATTGATGTCATTTATTAAAAATCCATTTATTATTAATTTTTACTAGCTAATAATCTTGAGCTCTGGTAAGCACAGGGGCGGCGCCAGGGTATTTTGATAGGAGGGGCAAGACGACCTAAAGATGACGTCATATTTTTTCTCCATTAAATAACAGGGGTAATATAGAGTTTTATGTTTAAGACCTCTCTTTTGAATAATCCTCTTTCTTCTTTCTTCCACTTTCTTCCCTTTTCTTCCTCCTTTTCTTTTTTCTTTTTTTTTTCTTTTTTCACTACTTGAAAAATCATAGGGGGGGGCGGTCGCCCCCTCTGCCCCCCCTGTAGCGCCGCCCCTGGGTAAGCATAAAAACGAGGATGAAAATTCATATCCATGTATAACCAAACCCTTCATTAAGTTTACTTAACTATAGGAATTAAACTCACTTGGCTTAGTGCCTAGAATCATTGAAATTATCATCTTCCCTGCCTTGCTAAAATATGAAACCATCATGTAGGCCTATATACAAGTACACGTATTTCCTAAATGATACATTAAATTAATAAGTAATTAAACATTATATGCTTTATTTGCTAAGTAAATAAAGTAGCGTGTATGGCCTGAAAGTTATCTTTCATCAAAATGCATGACTTATACTTATATTCTATTGAATGATGATATGCGTGATATGATATCCGTCGGGAGAATACAGCAAAAAAAGCAGATGTCTATAGTGAGCCATACGTAAACAAAACTCTGGAAACTGTGATGGGAGCAACGTACGGATTTCAATTTCAATTTTTTCTCAAATTGCTTAATCTGCAAGGGTATTTGGAATAAGTATTATCAATCACGAGTTTCGTTGAAAATTGAAATTCTAAAACATGATGATTTAGGCATTTGACAGCATTTCTAGATTTATTGCAGGTGTCCAACATTAAACTTGTCTAATCTAGTAGTTATCTTTGATTTGGGTTTTTGTCGAGATGAAGAATCAATTTTGTTTCAAATTTTATGCAATTTTTCATGTTAACATACTAACAAAAAGTGCAAACATTTATGGTACAACAGAATGTCTGCATATATATTTTTCTTTTTACCGGTGAAGAGGGTTATTCCTTGCTACCATCAATCGTTCACTAACGCTTTTCATTCTTTCTTTCTTCTGTTTTTTTTTATCCAAGATCTTTGTAAACTTCTCTCCTTTCTTTAGTCCCATTTTTAACCATCTATCTCTTTTCCTCGTCTCTCTTTTAATTAATTTTTTTATGCATTTCTCTTTCTCTCTCTCTTGGTTGAGGGGTCTAAATTTTTGTCTCTTTTTTTCTCTCTGGTTCTTACTCTCCTGACTTCTATTCTTTCTCTCTTATCCTCTTTCCATTAATCCTTAGCCCGTCCTTTTTCCAGTTTTCTTTTCCTTGATTATGATTCTTTTTCTAACCTCTACACACATATATACAGATCAACTACAGAATATTCCTTGTTAGCAATAACGAAAATGCATATAATCAAATTTTATTTTGTACCTCACACAATATTTACTTGTATATTACAAGAAACATAACATTGTTATTTCAATCTGGTTACATTTATACACGTATAGATTACAAACAACATTGTCATTTTTACACATGGAGGCAAAACTCTACTGGCTTGCATGCTCCAATTCACAAGAATTTTTTCAAAGGAAATGAAAGGAGTTTATAATTGTGCATAAACAAATCTTAAAATATTTTTTAAAACAGTGGAATTTTTAAATAAAGATATATTTTTGTGACTCAACAGAGAAATATGCCATGTTTGTTTCTTCTACATCTTTGTGGCAAACATACATAGATTAAAAAAAAAAACAGCTGTATTTAGGGTTGATTCATAGTATAAAGTATAAGGTAAAGAGATGGTTGAGTTCTGGGAAAAGTGAAATATAAATATGTGAGCTAAGGTGTTCGGCTGAACATTCATGCCACATGTGTGTGCAGTGCATGTGCTTTTCAGCAAGATTGGGTCAATTTCTTATAATTTTGATGATCCCAAAACCTCATAGTATACACTAATTCAAATGAAAATGAAATGATCAATCTTTCCCAATTGCTTTGGGACAGTTTCTTTCAAAATGTAATCCCATGACCAGATGTCTTGGTAAGGCCAAATTCTTTGTTTTTGTTGTTTTCAGGTTCCTTTGATTTTAGCTGACCAATAACAAGATGCTGCCAACTCTAAGGTGTTGTGAAGTTTTAACCTCTTTAAGGGGAATATTGAACAAAAGAGATGTGAAAAAAATTCACATCATGGGCAAGGACGTAAAAATTCTATATGTGACTGGTGTGCGTAAAACCAAAGGTCAGTTGCATGTGCTTAGCCTTGTATGAACCTATGTGAGGTGTGGGGTGCCGCGAGGTTCAAAGGGCCCCTCTCTCTCTCTACATGCATTGTAAAATTAACTTTTTGCCAATTTAGGTAAATCAGTCTTATAAAACACAAAGCATGTAATATACTCAACTAGCAGGATTTAAAAAAAAGATGAATAGTAGTCTCAAACAAATACTACTTATTACCTATTCAGTCTTCAGCCATGAGCTTTAGTCACTTTTGACAAAAATTTTGTAGTATAGTTATATAAGACCAAATTTTATTTTTATCGATACTTAATCAATACCTCTTCAGTACGTTCATATTTACAGATGCACTAGTCACTTTACAGTCTTCTATACACAACATCACTTCTTCCAGATAATAAGCCCACTTTCCAATGAAAAGTAAGAGTTATATGGTCATTAAGTGAAGGACTCAATGTTGATCAACTCCCAGAAGAGGATTTACCCATTATAAAAGTAGTTCATTTCATATTCCAGTCAGAGAATATTTTAGAGGGAGATTTCAAGATGAGAGTATATTCACCATCAGACTTGCTCTAGACGTAAGCTCACCTTTATTACTGTTTTTATCTCCATCTGTATCTTCATGTATCATGATCTATAAATGAATGCTACACTTTTCAAAGTGGAATTGATTTTGTGTCGATAGTCATATCCGACTCTCTCTATATACACTCAACAAATAGAAGATCCCCTACACTACAGTATTTCAGACTGAGCAGTCTATTCTGAGACTTCTGTTTCCGCCATGGAAAGACAATCGCCAAAGAATTTGGCATGGGGGTGGATGTTTGCATGAGGAACAAGAATCCAGTGTCCACTTTCTTGTAAATCTCTTCTTCCTTCATTAAGTATCATAACTTAGGCAAATATACGCTCAAATGTACATTTCTATATATAAAACCACATTAAAAAAGCCTTTCAAATCATACCTTGCGATCTGAGGAGCCTACTCTCTTTTCGCTGCACAGTCTTTGACAATATTTGTTAACACCCTCTATGACCTCACTACTATAGACCAATGTTCATCTAAAGGAATCACTCAGGAGTTTACTCTCTGACCAAGTTTCATGTTGTCACTGCATAGAGTCTTTTCGAATACTTCTTAACTAAGTATAGGTGCGATCACAGGAATATATTTTCCTGAAATGGTTGCCAGTGTGACCACACCCTCTATGACTTCAGATCTATGCTCATCTAAAGGAATCACTAAGGAGTCTACTCTCTGACCATGTATCATGCTGTCGCTGCATTGAGTCTTCCAGGATATTTACAAACTCACTGTAAGACTTCAGAGCAGAGCGGCTAACTGAAGCTGCAAGACAAAATGGAAAATTGATTAGATAGAAAGTCATTCTTTCTTGACAGAGAAATATTCAATGAATCAATCTTGTAATAAGAATTCCAACAGTAGGTGTTAGATTTGATATATCTAAATAGACAAAAAGTATACATATATCATTAAATGTAGTTGTCCAAACATCTGATCAATGATCAACAGGTGAAATTCCAAGCCCTAGGATGCAAATGAGACCCACCAAATACTACAGCAATCCTGCAGGGCTATTACAATACACCTTAACAATTTGTCACTGGTTTCACGAACCGACATATGCGCATAGGCTTAAGTACAGAAGATACGTTGGTTTGTGAAACCCGCAACAAATTGCAACCAATTTATCACCTAGGCCTTAAGCGTTTGCTAGCTCTTAAAAATGTACATAAATTCCACTACGTAAAAGTTGGTTAGTCACTTCAAAAATTGGCTTGAATCTCCCTTTTATTCTAGCTCAAAGCTAAAATCTCATGCCTCATCGCAAACGCAAACATGAGCCATGTGACTAAACATGTTTGAGAAGGAAGAATAATCAGAGAAATTCAATAATTTGACACTTAAAACTGAATTATTGCAACAGGAATCCAACAAAAAATCAAATCAAATAAAAGAATACAAATGTCTTTTACTGGAGATTAAATAGTGGCATGAGTTTTCAACTTTGAGCTACAATTAAAGTGAAATTTAAGCCAATTTTTTAAAAGTGTCTAATCAACTTTTACAAGGCAGAGTTTACGTTCAAATCAAATGCAAGAATTTGTAAACCACCAACATACTTTTAATTAGCAATTTAAACAGACATGCTAAACCTTATGTACAATATTCTTGGTCACTTGGAATTGGCAAACCGCGAAAACAACTCGTGAAATCGTCTGAGACCTTGTCATTTGCAAAAATATATGTACGCGAAAATAACAGCTTTTACAGTACATGTCAAGGGGTAAATTATTCTGAGGTGGGGGGGGGGGGGGGGGGGGTTGGTAAGTGGTAATTATCCATCCAAAGGATAGGTGGTAGTTACTCATCCAAAGAGGTAGATCACTAGGGTGTTTGATCTAGGTGGGTCAGGGTGAGCTGTGCAGGGGTCACTGTTGGGAAGGGGGTGGGGTGGTGTAATCGACTATGAGGTAGTAGGTGGGGAAGGTAGTCCAGGGGATTGTTGTGTTAAATGTAACTAAATGACTACTACTTACCCATTAAATCTGCAGGCTGACTCTCTTCTGCTTGGATTCCCTTGGTATTGACAATACTGTAGTAAGATGTATGCATAGACTGAAGACTGGTCAGGAGCTACAAAGAAAGATAAGAAGAAAAATGTAACAGTAACCATCTATTCATCCCAGGCTTTCTCACCTGCGGTGGTTTCCAGGGTGGCTAATTTCATTTCAGTTTGGATTCAGAAAACCATAAAATGTAATTACATATTTTATTTAGTTTCCATATAAATTATCTCCCCATCTTACTTCCCAACATTGATTATACTTACAAATTATCATTTAGCCCTCTTTTGGGTCTGGAAAGGAAAAAAATGATAAAAATCACTGTGACCGTTGTGCCTCTCTGCTCTATGACTGGTTGCTTAAATATAAAAACTCACTACTTCTGTTAGATTTTCACCCAAATTTTTACAAAATAGTGTAGTGGTTCATAACATGTTACATGTGTTTTTCTATGCAGAGAACCTTTATAACATTCTACTGCTGAGAAATACATTTTTTCGTCTGGACAATTTAGAGATGAGTCTAATATGAGTGACTTAGAGGAAAGGAAGAAGGGTAATAAGATGCATCCTTACCCCTGAGAACTGTTGGAGTAGGGTGTGTACTCTCTTGATGGCTGGCCCTAGTTGGGTGAGTTTAGGTGGGGCCTTGTTACAGAACTGACGCATCTCACTCTCAAACATGAAGGTGAAACTTGTCACCAGCTGCACCAGCTCGGAGAGAACCAGTTTCATAGTCTGACAGACCTTATCCAATGCCTTAGGATCAGACTTGGGATATGGGTACTGAAAGTGAAAAGGTAAAGGAGGTACAATGGCTCAGAAGATAGAGTAGGAGTGGTCTTGAGATTTGGGGAGTGTAAAAGGAGAAAGTAACATTCCACTCTGACAATAATCTTTATGGTCTTACAGTTATGCCTTCAGGCCAAATATGGGATACAGGTACTGTCCTAATTTGAAAACAAGCTGAATGACTTTAAATAAAAGTAAGTCCGATGTGGACACTTTACAAAGTGACAAATTTTATCCTATTAACAGGATTTCAGTTTTGTAGACAAAACATTGATACAAAATCAAAACACACTCACTGCATTTTGAAGGTCTTTGAGATGTTGATTTGCTTTCTGTAATTCCATTGATAGATGTGTGCTCATCTTTTCAAGAGAATCAATGCTTGGTGGGGCCACTCTGCAGTCAACAAAGGAATACAAAACATTATCACTCTACATGCAGTTGAAATAAATATGGAAGTATAAACATTCATTTTGTGACTACAATACTAAAAATTCAAAGTTAAAACAAATACATTAGTGGTACTAAAGTTTTTGTTAATGAATAATAGTTATCAATGCAAAGTTTCAATATAAAAAGATAAACAGACAACACTGACTTTAATGATATCAAACAGGAAAACCCATGTACTATGAAGCTGATGAAACTTGCAAAACTTAGAAATTACAACACTTTGATGAAAATCATAAACATACACTGGACATAACGCTCACAAAGATGCACATACAGGAATAATAAAGAACGTGATAATCCACTTATGCAAAAATAAATAAATAATAACTACTTTCACAATTGATATGTAAGAGTACTTTTTTTTGTTGATACAACAAGAAATGGCTGTAGATAGATGCACATTTGAGGACTGGACAACTATGACAACTACACTTCAGCCAACAAATACTTGGACAACTACCCACTCCCCTGGACTATTACCCCTGGAAAACTATCCCTAGGACAATAACCCCTTGAGGATAATCGACCCCTTGAACAACTAGCTACCAGAATACCATCCCCTTACAAAACTAACCAAAAGTGAATACCCCCTTATCAATAGTAGTTGTCCAGCAGTTGACGTGTGGGGGTAGTTGCCCCAGGGAGGAGGCGCACCAGGTAGTTGCCCCACAATCTCATATTTCTTAAGAGTATCTCTTAACCAGTGTGGTCGATATTTGCTGGAAAGACATACCTGTGTTCTTCAGAGGATGCCCTCTTGGCCAGAGTGCGAGTAATATCTGGAGGAAAGAGATTCATCTTTGGAGAGAGGGCCTCCTGTAGATCTCGTCCATGGGCCAGAGAGGACACAAATTGACAGTCATGGCAAAACTGCTCCCATAATGGTAAACTCTCACTGAAAATGAAAGGAAATATCAAGCAGTGGGTCAGGACTAATCATGATATGTAGTCCATAAATAATGTTAAGATAATGGTTCTTCCTATAAAATCATAGCATCTTGAAATATGTCTTTATGTTACCTCCAGCCCATCATATTTAAATGGTTTACAATTCCGACTCAAGAGAGACATCAGTATACAATTATCAAGTTATAAATGTACTTCACAGCTTAAAGTTTGTGAGTAATGTTCAGAAAAAGTATCAGGATTTTAGAACATTGAAGTTTGAGTGATATCAATATCCTTTGATGCATTAGACCGATGGTTCATTTTGGCCCAACAGCCCATCTGGCAGTTCGTATTACAGCTGTGACTCCCCAAATCCAATGTTTGATCTTTGCCATTATCCCCAAACTGTATCATTAACATCATCTCCGTTACCCCTAAAGGCCACCGCACACCTTATGATCGGTCTGCGATCTGATTTCAGAAGAAAATGTAACATCATTTGACAAATCATTTAAAAACGAAAAATATTTTTGATTGAGGGTCTGAATAGTCATACAGATAGTAAAATCGATAATACGGCCTTTGCCAAGTTTTCCAGTCGGTGGAACGGCCAAATCGGCTCCGAGTCATCGTGACGTCACAGAAATCGTACTACTGCCTCCGTTTTGAAAGTAATTTTGCCCTTTTTCCCTGTAGAAAGCTGACAGCTCACCCAAACCCTATGTTTAGTATTCATACAACTTTTCAGAACCTGAACAGTAGTGCTGGTATCAACACGCCTGATGTCGCCACTATGGCGACAAAAGTACTGGTTTTGGACTTTGCCGACATGTCGACACGCATGCTCCGATGGCGACATAAAATGGGTCTTTTTACATGTACCTCGCATGGCGTCGTGCGCGCATACGTGATTTGTTTCACATACACACTAGCAGCGCACGCGCGCGACACGATCACTGCGTATCTAGCTGCGACGACATGTATACATTACGTACATGTACATGCCTAAATATGCGACACTAGCTGACTCGCACCGCATGACTTTCATTAATGCTTGATAAATTGGATCATACAAAACAAATTTTGGGCAAATAGTTGACAGTGTGCATCTTTGAGAACTGTAAGTGAGTATGACTGCGAGTGTGAGCCCGTGAGGACATAGTGCATGTATTCCATGTAAAGCTCTTGTGAATTTGTGTCGGGTAACTCTGGTTTAATAGTGTACGGTCACTACGGGAGCGACCCAAGTTTAGACTTGTTTGACATCGGCGTTAATTTTATTGCGACATGGCGACATAGATTTTCCATGCCGATACCAGCACTACTGAACAGGGTAGATTTCATTTGTTAAAATGCCAATATTTAATGCCATAGCGATTTATTTCACAAATCGAATCGCAGACCGATCATAAGGTGTGCGTTAGCCTTCATTCACCTAAAGAACCCCAGGACAGGAACTACTGCATTAGACCATACTATGGGAATCTACACACCCTGATCAGCACTGTTTGATGTCTGTTTATAATCAAACCTACCTGACAATCCCTGGACTGGACATAACATTGGGGCGTGCTTCTTCTGATGCATCACTTATGGTTACAATGTCAAGTAACTTATCCCAGAATGCCGCCTGCTTTGAATGAGATGTAGATACTCCCTATAGAGAGGTGAAAATAATAGCTTTTAATTGCATTCATACAAATGATTAGCTACTAAAACTTTATACACACAAAAAAAAAATAATTAAGATTTCGATCAATAAAGGGAATAAGATACAATCAGTGTATTACACATCAATGGGGTAGAGCTGTAAAACACATGAAAACTGATGAATAATGGTACAAGTTACAAAGACATGAAAATCAAATGTCTAAGTTCAGATAAGTTCAGGGCTAAGACCTAAACCATCTCCTCTAGCCGAGTATCTATTATATGGGATGCCACATGCATTCTTAACATTGTTAATAAAGAAAGAAATTATCAAGTTTCCATGCACTTGGTATTCATCTCCAAATTTTGGGTTAACAAGACTTACCCTAATAAGATCAACATCACCAGGTCTACAGAGTCCCAGACAGGAACACAGTTTGGTCATGGCTTTAAGAAAATGCACACACAATGTTTTTCTTCATCAAAGATCGATACACATAAATTATGCCAATGAGTAAGTGCATAAATCACTTCTCATTGGAGCCACATGTAAACAATATATTTCAAGTACCAATAAAGACCTACTTCACAACTGTATTTATTGTGTATTAAACAAATATCAACTGAAATTAGACAACATATTGCTATTCATTTGAGAGGGTCCTCAGTAAAACAGGCAATAAATGCATGGAATCTGAATCTAATATGTACCACAGATTACCGGTAACAGAGAGCTACTCAAAACAGAATCTGGACCTGTATAATGCAAAATACTGACAATGACTCACTCTGTATCCTGGTGTCCATTTTAGCTTCACTTGTCCAGTACTGGCTGTCAAGAATCTCTGCAAACTTCACATCATACCTACAGTGACAAGAAACATGCAAGCCATTGAAAAATGTTCATTGATAATTACATCAACAGATTTCTGTACCTCAGGAAGGCAACAGACACTCAAATCTTTCTGAAATATGCCTGGTTCAAAATGAATCAAACTAGATTCATTTCGTACAATGAGTGCTAATATCATAGATACCAATAAATCTTCATAAAACAATACATGTCACAAAGTACTTGGTACTCACAATAAACTCCCCTTGCACCTAAACAATAACCCAGTTCATAATTACAATTTGCGCATATGCAGATTTGTACCGAGTACAATTGACCTTTCATAGTGTGCGCACCATGATGCTTGCACCAGTATGATTTCCATTTCAGAATTGTAGCACGTGCGCTTACTAATTGGGGTCATTTCAACCATGTACTAGTTACGAACTGGCTTATTGCAAGTCTAGCTTTGATTTACAATTCTTTTTGAAATATTTCTAAAGTCCCAAGTAACGATCGAGACATACCTTGATAGCAGCCATTGTAGTAATCGTATCCTTGCCTCTCCTGGCTGGTAGAGAAGCTCTGAGATCCAGCTTTCATCTACTCCATCAACATAAGGACAGTCAAGGGCCTGTTATCAAAAAATTTATGTCAGTTCTAACTTTTAATGATTAAAAAAAATGTAATTACATTTACAATCTATATCTAGAGTCTAGATTGATTAACTTCGTGAAAAATTGTAACATCAGCTCAAATGCCAGCGAATTGTGTGCAGTCCTCTAACTACATATATAATTAAGGATATGTGAAAGTATGAGAGAAAATGGAACCCGTTTACTATCCTAAAAAAGAGAAAATCGCGATCAATCGCTAGCGCAAGTCGCTCGGCTTCTCCGCTGCGCTGCAGTCACAAAAACCAAGCACCAGCGCTTGGCGATTTCAGAGCGGGTTTCCAGCCCGTACGGTATTCTGTGATAGAGCGAGGTATGCCAACCGTAAGAGTTCTTTAGGGTTCGGTGGTACTCTATCCCGACATCAATGTTCAATCGTAAATATCTTGATATATAAACGATCGATCAGCTTATAAAACTCAGGCGATTCCTGTCTGAGCTAAAGGTTTACAATTATGATTACAGCATTAGCTGGAACAGTGAATTTTTTTTTCAATCCTGGGCAAAGTTAATCAATGCCTTTAAAGGGTACCAATCACCAAAAATAATTTTGCTCTGTGTGTTAGAGGGTGCATGTCGTTATACTGTATTCAAAATATGGGCTTTAATATCAATTCTATAGAGAGATATTGAAATTTTGATTACACTCTCTCTAATTGTAAAAGCGACTTGTGAGTAGACTACCCGATGCACCCGTACGCGCTCGCCAAGTTAAAGGCTCGCGCGGAACCAAACTCTGAGTTCGGTTCCGTGCGAGCATTTTCATGTTATCCTTTATTTTCTTCATACTCATTAACTGTTGACGTATAGAATACCAAAGTTCTTGGGGGTTGATTTTATACTTTCTAGCTGTAAACAAATTATTTTTTTCAGGTGAACGTGATGGGTACACTTTAATTTAATATAAATTGATCTAGACCTATTTGAATTTTTAAGTTAGAGCCCTGAATGTTGCTCATAATAGGAAAGAAACAGGACATCGTTTAAAAAGCTGTCATGAATAAAACTTAAAAGTTTGCCGACATCCCACTGAGACATGTGTTAATTTTAACACACCAGGGAGCCACCGCTCGATATCCACGTTCAATTTCATTCACTTGCCCCTATTGCAAGGCTGTGCATAACAACAATCTTGGAGTTGGAGCAGCAAACAAAACTGCCGTCGAGGGTGGGGTAGTTTGTCAGTTGGGTGGTTCAGTTTGTCTTTCTTCGGTCGAATGCGTATCACTGCAATTGCGTGCTCATTTACCGAAGATGTACGGAGATTCCCAAGTATTACCTGAGCTGGGACAAGCTCCAAAACACGATTGGCGACTTTTTGGTCCCTTTATTACTTAGTTACAATGGGATGTCAGTTTATATCTGCATTATATCCTGACTTATGGATCCTGCGGAGTACCCTCGTAGAAGTAGAAGTTTATGAGACAGTTTTGTGAGATGCTACCCAGATTTTGGTAGATCTAACTAAGTAACATCAGACATTATTTGGAATACTAAATTCTCACTTGGATGAATTTATTACCCCCAAAATTTAAAAAATCAAACAATGATTTCTGAGTGACTTTTTGTTCATGATTTGCATCATCAAAATCAACAACACACTTTCATTAACGAATAACGTTACGTTAGATCTAGATCTAGACCCTATCAATCATCTTTAGTCTTACTTGTTAGCAGACTGCTCCTGTGCTAGACCTAGAACTAGATCTATTTCTTTGTCTTTTATTTAAATCGGCGATTAAAAGAAAAACACACTCAATCACAGCAGAAGTAGATTCTGACCCCACACCTAGCCGCTCCTGTCAACGTAATATGCTGGGGAACAATACGGATATAGGTGTTGTTCGAGGCCGAGGATTACAACCCCACCCGCAATGACAATCTTCCCTACGCCGGCAGGAGCGGCTTGGTCCTGAATCTACCTCTGCTCTGATCTGCTGCACGATGCCGATGGCGCGGCGCGGCGATGCCGATGCCGATGGCTAACGAATTAATCCCGAAAACACATCACTCATGATAAGCGCAAAAACGATACAGGTAGAAGACTCGAAAAAACTTACATCAAAACGAATCTTAAATGATCGGGCTAACTGATCAGCTGAAGCACTATTTTGCCTCGACATTTTGAGGACTCCAAAATAATATAAAGTTAACAAGGAAAAACACTGCAGTTTAAAATCAAAATAAACTTAATTGCCGCGCCACAACAGCTGAACTTTTCGTTAATTTATCAGATCATCGAGATCACTATTTTATGCGTGGCGCATGGCCGAGTAAATTAAGGATTTCCTTTAATTCACGACATCGATCGACACGATAAACTTTTGCCCGAATATTAATTTGTCAATTTCTCAATTTTTAAAAAACTTTTCGTAGTGAAAATGTACAGAAGTTACATACAGAAATTATATAATTAGTACCTTGCTGCTCAAATAATAATATGTGGATATTCTGGCACCTCGCTGTCTGAATATCAAGTGGTGGTTGCCTGAATATCAGAACTTTGAAAATCCTCGGGAGGGGGCTGCAGCCCATTCCGAAGGGGGACTCCTTTTGCCCAAATATAAACTTTCCAGTGCGAGTGAGCAAAAAATATGGCAATTTTTTTCTTCTTTTTCTTTCCTTCCCTTTTCCTTTCCTTCTTTTAAAATTTTTTTTCCCCCTTCCTTCCCTTCCCTTTTCATTTTTCCCCCTCCCCTTCTCCTTTCTCTTTTCTCCTTTTCCTTTTCTCTTTCCTCTTCCCTCTCGGCTTTTCCCCCCTCCTTTTTTTTTTTTGCCGACAGCAATTTTGAGTGAGGGGCCCGGTGCCGGACACCCCCACGTAGGCCTACACTCTCCTTAATTTAGCGACGCTCCTGCTACAACTTCTACTACGGCTACATAGGCCTAATAATAATTGTTATTATTAGTATAATGATAATAATAATAATAATAATAAGAAGAAGAAGAAGAAGAAGAAGCTAATATATAATAAGAAGAATATAATAATAATAATAATAACAATAATAATAATAATAATAATAATAATAATAATAATAATATTTATATCTAATAATATTGATAATAAATATTTCATAATAACAGTTTATTGTTATTATCAGCCTGTAATGACTGGAACAAAAGACAGCCTGGAACAGAGACAGCCTGTGCATTTTCATTTCAAGTGACTGCATGGACTATCTTTCGTTGTTTTATCTTTATCAAGTAACTTTTATCGTCAGTGCAAGGGTTTGATAAAATTAAAAGATTCTGGGGCCCGTTGCACAAAACTTGCGTTTAATCGCAACTCCTAAAAATCAAAAGCAAATCCTTAATGCGGACTTCTCATTGGCTGAAAATAAAGTTGCTTTTGATTTTTCTGAGTTGCGTTTAAACGCAAGTTTTGTGCAACAGAACGACTATAAAAAATATATAAAAAATATTATACCATACATATTACTTAATCCCCTCCATTTTTCATTCTAATTGTCATAATATTTCTCAAAAGGACTCCAGAAATAATGCATAACGTTAGAGTCTACATTAGATTATTCATACTCCCGTGGAAAGTTATACCAATTCTGTAGAGATAATACAATGTACGCAATGTTGGTAAAGTTTGAAGGGGTCAATAGTAGATTTCTTCGAGTTTGCGATCTTTGAATGCATCTTCATTATTCCCCGAAAGGGCCCAAACTTAACTGAGAACATTTGAGCATATTAAAATTTTCAAACTCAAGTTACTCAACCCTGGGCAGGCCCGCCGGAAGCAGTTTGGGATGGGGGGGGGGGGGGGGCAAACATTCAAGGGGGCTCACCTTTCAAGGGCTCATGTCTTCTCACTCCTAAAAAAACACACACGCTTTCCCACCCTCTCACAACAATACAGACGCACGTACACACCTTTCAGAATATTTCGCTATTAAACACGATTCTAGGACAACTACCCCCTAGACAACTACCCCCCGGACAACTACCCCCCCGGAAAACCACCCCCTGGACGACTACCCCCCTAGGACATCTACCCCCCAGGACAACTACCCCCCAGGACAATTACCCCCCAGGACAATTACCCCCCAGGACAATTACCCCCCAGGACAACTACCCCCCAGGACAATTACCCCCCAGGACAATTACCCCCAGGACAATTTTTCCGGGGGTAGCTGTCCAGGGGGTAGTTGCTTGGGGGGTAGTTGTCCGGGGGGTAATTGTCCTGGGGGTAGTTGTCCTGGGGGGTAATTGTCCTGGGGGGTAGTTGTCCTGGGGGGGGTAATTGTCCTGGGGGGGTAGTTGTCCTGGGGGGGGTAGTTGTCCTAGGGGGTAGTTGTCCTGGGGGGGTAATTGTCCTAGGGGGGTAGTCGTCCAGGGGGTGGTTTTCCGGGGGTTGGTTGTCCGGGGGGTAATTGTCCAGGGGGTAGTTGTCCGGATACGATTAAACACGTCTAATACAAAACCTCCACTACGTTAAAGTTAAAAGCTTGAATGCTTTATCTGTCTTCAGTGATCTCCATGAATACGAAAAATGAATACAAAGGCTTACAATTACGTAATAAAGCAATCAAGCTTTTAATATACACACGATTTTTACTCCTTTACTACTGATTTTTTTTTTTTTATGGGGGGGGGGCTTTTTTTTTGGGGGGGGCGAAAATGCATTTTGCCCCCACTTTTTCGTTTGGGGGGGGGGGCGACCGCCCCCTGCCCCCCCCCCCACTTCCGGCGCCTATGAGCCTGGGTGTACGCTAGTTACATACCAGTATCACAGTTTTGCAGTATAACACTTGAAAATAAGTTCCTATATTATTGCTCTATTAAGCGGCAAAGTTTTAATATTTCAACATAAAAATCAAATATTGATAGATACAGTGTGCATGAAACCCTGTCTACCATAGCCTAGGATCGGAAGGAGTGGGAGGGGTAGATGCATCCTTCAATGAAGGGGGCGGGGGTGAAATAAATCTTTTTTGACAACCTCATGCACTTTCACGATTAACTTTCTAGATTATTCAGGGCCTTTTAGATCTAAATAGAGAATAGAAATGAGCCTGAAACACTGTTTCTACCCTTGGTTAAAAAACGATATTAAAGGCATCCATGTGACTGAACGCAGCTACCATAATAATTATCCGACTTCATAGTTGTCAATTTGAATGTGGATGGGATATTTTAAAGAAAATAACCTTGATGATATAAGGTACAAGATTTATCATAAGTTTACTGATATTTGAAAATTCATTTCTTAAAGGTGCATTACATTTTAAACTTTAATATCCATGATTCAAATATTAATGCGTAGGCCATAGGCATAGGAGATCTAATGGCATTATAAAAATACAAAATGGCGTCGTCCATGGCAAGAAGATTTTTCCAAACTCTCAAAGAAAGTGGTGGATTGAGAGGATCGTTTTGGAAATTACTGAGGTAACTGAAGCATTTTTATAGTATTTCTTTTGCCCAAATTTTGATATATAAATGATCATTTTAGGTATTCGACATCATCATTAATTCCCTTTCAGAGTCTAGAACAAAGTAGAGAAGAATTGCTTAGAAGTTAGAAACAGCTCAGGGTCAGACTTGGTCCCGTCCGTTGATTATCACGTAGGGTGATTTTCTAGTAAGCTTGCACAGTTGCAGTTCTGCAAAATTCAAGGAAAATTACCTTTTACAATACCGTGTAGGATGATTCAGTATCATTGTTTAACAGGCAATCCTAGAATTTAGTCTGTCATAAATTTTGGGCTGTCTTTAAGGTTACGATATGGCTTTTTTGTACCTTTTAGTCAATCTTTTCATGATTTTCGCTCCCTCAATGGCTCAAAAAATTAAACTAAATGTTAGATTACTATTATTCTTAGTAAGAAGTTGGATGGGTTATCCATGATTGTCTCACTTTATTTTACATGGTTGTTCTCATTGAAAATATTAAGTTGACCCCTGGGTGCAACCCTGTGTAATTCTGCCAGCAATATTTACTCCAAAAAAAAAGAAGAAAATGTGATGAATCATGAAGTTGAAGTTACAAAATGAGCAACATGAGATTAAGAAATTCTTTTATTCTCATTGGCAAAACATTGCATAAAAACATTTTTATTGTTGAAACCTGAAATGGGTAAACATGTTGACGAGACATAACTTTGCTTCTGGATGGGTATAATTACTATAAATGGAGAATATTTAAAAAAAAAATACCTGGTTTAAAACAACATGAACAATACTAGGGTCTACACCAGCAGAGATCATAGATCTATTTCTGTAGCTTCATTTTAGAATCATCTCTTTGAGCTATAGAAATAAGATTCTAATTATAATTTCATCACTGATATTGTAACTCCTCTGACACTTTAATCACTTAATAAATATCAGTAATCTACCTCCTACACATCTTGTGTCTTTCCATCAATATTCATTGTTACAGGGGAGAAGACCTGAAGATTGGAGCACTTGTTGGTGAGGACAAATATGGCAACAAGTACTACGAGAACAACAGATTTTTCTTAGGTAATTATTCTTTCCATCTTGTATCCTGGAAGAATTTTCTTCACCATCTGTTTTTTTCTTCACAACTAGGCGTTGTGGTGTGCGCCTGTAATCCAGGGCTGTCAACTTTGGGGAACTGCTTGGAGGGAGATTCGGGATTTTTTTTCTCTCGCCTGCCCTCCAAATTTTGGGGTCTCTTTTGAAGTCCAAAAATCTCTGACGAGCAAAAAAAAAAAAAGGTCCTCAGCATTTTGGGGTCTCTTTTGAAGTCCAAAAATCTCTGACAAGCAAAAAAAAAAAAAAAAAAAGGTCCTCAGCATTTGGGGGTCTCTTTTGAAGTCCAAAAATCTCTGACAAGCTATCATTTTACACGTTTGGAGGGAGGTTTTTTTCATAAAGCGGGAGATTTACATGCTTGGCGGGAGAGCGGGAGGAAGGGCGTCGTGGCGGGAGTCTCCCGCTTTGACGCTGGAAGGACGGCGGGAGAATTAGCGTTGTGGCGTAAGACTCCCTCCAAATGCAGGAGGGTTGACAGCCCTGCTGTAATCCAGCTAACAGTGGAAGTTATAAACTGATTCAGCGGACCCAGGTTCGAGACTGAGTCACGTTTTTCGGATGGTGACGTTAAAGGTCGGTCCCCAGATGTAAATAATCATATCTGATTGATACACGTCTGTAAAAACCCAAATACACACTGGGATGTTTAATTTACTGACTAAAATTTCTTCCCCATAATATTAAATTAGATCTATACGTTACATTTCCTTTTCCCAATAGTTTATGAAATGCACCCGAAAGAAAGTTTTGAAAATGCAAAGGAGGGGAAAAAAAAGATCACAAAAATGGTATCATTTTGCCTGAAACTCAAGCTTTTAAACATAAATGTTTGTATGGAACAATCACTTTCATTCAACTAGAAAAATGTTGCATGATAAGTAGACCTACCTTCAAATGAATATATCTGAATAGTTCATTTTATATTCTAGGTAGTGCACAATGCACTTTTTGGTCTATATCATTGAGTTTGTGAAAATGTTTACTTTCAAGTGTTAAGGATGTGTCAGAGTCATAGCAATAAGATTCATCATCCGTGAAAGTACAGGCCACCGGGATGGTGTATCATCGTACTTGTAGAATTGTGCAGTTGTATGTACAGTGCTGTGGAAGATCTAATCTACGTGCGGTTAAAAAGAAGCTGGCGCAATCCTAGCGCAGTTGGGTTTTCTGCACCTCAGTCTTGAAGCTGACTACTGAGGTACAGGTGACAGTATTGGTAGGGAGAGAATTCCACAGTCTGATTGCATCAGGGACAAAGGTTTTCTGATAGGTACAGGTGCGAGCATATGGGATGTGTATCTTCAACTGATGGCCACGAAGGGAGGTAGAGACCGGGTTGAAGTACTGTGCAGCTGGTACATCAACAAGGGAGTTAAGGATGCGGTATACCATCAGGACCTTGAACTGGGCTCTCCTTTCTTCAAGAGTGGACCACTGGAGTCGTCGGAGCATGTCGGTGACACTACTTGTGCGACAGTGATCTCCCATGGTAAACCTGGCATACTGCCGCTGTACCATCTCCAGCTTACGAGTATTGTCCTTGGTGAAGGGGTCCCACACTTCACATCCATATTCCAGGACAGGTCTAAGGAGAGACTTGTAGCATAGCACTTTGACATTCCTTGGGCAGGAACTCATGTTGCGTTGTAAAAAGGCACGGGTGGAGTTTGCCTTCTTGGTAACCATGCTAATATGGTGATTCCAGTTCATGTTTTGCTGAATGTGTACACCAAGGTACTTGGCAGAGCTGACCTTCTGCAGTGACTGATCATGGATTGAGTATGTCCTGTTTATTGGTTTCCGCTTATTGGTTACTGAGATGGTTTGACATTTCTGAGGATTAAATGTCATAAGCCAGTCTGACTCCCACTGCTGCAAAGCGTCAAGATCCTCTTAGAGTTTCTTGGCATCATCTTGGGATTGAATCTTGCGGTAGAGCAGACAGTCATCTGCAAACAGTCTGGTTGTTGACTGGGAAGAGACACAATCAGGTAGGTCGTTGATGTAAAGTAAAAAGAGGAGCGGGCCGAGGACACTACCTTGTGGTACTCCTGACGAGACTGGGACAGTGTCCGAGGTGCATCCATTAAGAACTACCTTCTGTGATCTGTTGTGGAGGAAGTCTTGTATCCAGCTCAGTGTGGAATGGCGGATGCCATAGAACTTCAGTTTGTATAAGAGTCGATGATGGGGGACTTTATCGAAGGCCTTTGAGAAATCTAACAGGATCATATCATGCTGTTCACCTTTGTCAAGTCCCTTGGCAAGGTCGTCACAAGTCAAGATGAGTTGGGTGATACATGAGCGACGCTTGCGAAATCCATGTTGGGCATCAGAAAGGATGTTATTGCCATCAAGATGACTCATGATGGAGCTGCAGATGACATGCTCTAAGACCTTGCATGGAATAGATGTCAGGGAGATAGGTCTATAATTCTCCGGATTGCTCCTATCTCCTTTCTTAAACACAGGAGCAATATTTGCCATCCTCCAGTCATCTGGGATAATGCCTTGTTGAATGGATGCTTTGAAGAATGTTGTAAGCGCTGGGGTGATTTCGTCAGCTAGTACCTTGAGTAACCTGGCTGAGATTCCATCTGGGCCTGTCGCTTTGTAGGGATCAAGACCAGATAGCAGCTTATTGACACCAGCTGGGGAGATGTCAATAGCGTCCATAGAAGGATGAGGACTGTCACCTTTGTCTGGGATGTTGGTGGAGCACTCATCTTTGGTAAATACAGATGCAAATTGTTTGTTGAGGGTGTTTGCCTTCAAGGTGCAATCAGTTTGGATGATTCCTCCTGATAACTTAAAGGGAGCAACACCAGTTGAATCACATTTCTTACTATTGATGAATGACCAAAACCGTTTTGGGTTGCTTCTGGACTCTGGAGAAATGATATTCCTGATGTAGTCATTGTATGCTTGCTTGCATGCAGATCTTGACTCTTTCTTCAAGGCTCGGTACTTCTCAAAGTCCTCTTGGGTGCCTAAGCTCCTTGCTCTTGCATACTGACGCTTCTTCCTTCTTGACAGGCGCTTCACATTGGTGTTTATCCAAGGTTGGTTGTACCGGACAGATGACATTTTTGAGGGCACATGTTGATCTAGTATGTCAAGAAGATTTGATGAGATGGACGACCACATTTCAGGGACAGAGCTATTTGTGCTGAATCTAGATGCAAAGGACTTGCTGAAAGATGCACATTTCTCTTTCATCTGTTGAACTTCTGCTCTCTTCCACAGGTAGATCTTGCGCTTCACTGGTTTTGTCCGTTGAGCAGTGATGCGGGAATGGACCATTACAATGTCATGGTCCCCTAGTCCTGGGAGTGGTTTGCATTCAGATAGCAAGGACGGTCGATTAGTCATGAAGAGATCTAGTATGTTGTCCTTCCTTGTTGTGAAATCAACCATCTGATGGAGGTTGCAACTTTGGAGCATATCAAGGAAGCGCCCACTCAGCTGAGTAGGGGTCTGCTGGCTATCTGAGGTTAGTGTTTCCCAGTTGATTCCTGGTAAGTTCAGATCCCCGCCTACCCATATTACAGAATTTCTATGTTGCTGGCAAATGCTCTCGACTGAAGAGCAAAGTCCTTCCAAGTACTCAGCATCACTAGAAGGGGGACGGTACAGAGCACCTACTACCAAAGATTTGTGTCCACTCAATGATATCTTTATGAACACACTCTCGCACTGGGTGTCACAAGATAACTGTTCAATGGTAAGGTTGTTCTTTGTGGCAATGAGAACACCACCGCCGTGCCTGTCTTTTCGGTCCTTTCTGGTAACATTATATCCAGCTGGAAATATTTCAGAGCTGTGTACATCTGCTTTCAACCATGTTTCCGTTCCAATTATAATATCCGGGTTGGTGGAATTGATGAGGACTCCAACTTCCTCTTTTTTGTTTTGGATACTTTGGAAGTTGATGGTTAATGTGGAAAATGCTGGTTTGTCATTTCCTTTATGACTACTGCATTTCTTTTTAGCAGGAGATGATGTAGTGAGAGGAGGGCCGAGGTCAGAAGGGTGCTCATCGGAGAGAGACGAGGCAGAAGATAATGAAGATAGGGCGTCAAAGGAGTTTTGTGATGCCACATCAGTTGTACTGTCAAACAGGCTGGAAGAGAACTGAGGCAATCCACATTTCACACAGTGCCAAGAAACATTGGAATTTCCAAGAGTATTGTAGATAACAGTGGACATGTGCATGCACTGCACATGGTACCACTGTAAACAATCGTCACAGGCAACTGCTCTCTGCTTCCACGTGACAGCACGGTCACAGATCTGGCACGGATATTTTGGTGCACGGGGACCAGGGTTGACCTCAATGTCTGATGAGTTGGTCAAAAGCAGCACACTCAGGAACAGAAGAGCCTTGGGTTTCATCAGCGATGGAGGGTGGAAACCACGAAGCTTTCTATCCACTGAAGTTGTGTGCAAACATCCACAGATCTGAGTAATTACATCTAGGGGCGAATTGTGTGTGTCTACACTCAAGTAAGATTTCTGAGTCAGTTTGTATCTGCTCGAAGACCCATCTTGTAGAGCATTTTGAGAGAGGGTAACAAGTACTACACACACCAGGTTACATAACAAGATCCTCGCGATAGAGGCCATATCTCTATAGTATACACATAGTTTCTAGAAGCATGTGTTCTTTCCTATTAAAATTTCTTGACTCTCTGGAACAGGATTCTCATTCATTCAATAAGTCAGAGTCAACCATACAGACTACATGTGATATACATCATGTATTTAAAGATGCAGTTTATCTGTGCAGTGCAACATGCCAACAATGGAGTTATATTAATAAAATCACTAAAATATGCTTCAAATTCAGCAAAAAGAGAGAGGAGGATGAGCATCAAGATATACTTGCTTGCTTGACTCAGTCAAGGTCAATCCAGTAAAACAAGGGCATCAAGATTTTCCCGCCTTTTCTGGTGATCTGAGTAGCTGCATGTACCACACCGAAGACAACTGGTGGGACCAGGCTGGGATTCTCACTTGGAAGGCTTTCAGTGCTCATCAACAGAGAAGCAATTTTCTCACTAAAATATCAAAAAGGTCGCTCCAGAAACCAATACAGACACAAGTAAAAGGCTCAAAAGTATAACAGCAGGAATTCCAGTCAAAATTTAGAGTGCTTAGAAGACATTTTCTTAGATAAAAAAAGCCGGTTCCTCCACACCACTGCACACCACTGCACACCACTGCACACCACTGCACACCATTGAATTGAAATACAAACAAATGACAAATCTCAAACCCTGTAATGGTCCATAGTATGAAATATGTAATTTAAATAATGTATAAGTTGTATAGGTGATATGATTTTTAAAGTCCTATTTTGACCTGTAACAACTGTCATGTGTTATGTATTTACCTTTTAGCCCGGAACAGATGGGTGCAATATCGCAACGATCGTTACTGGAATTATGATGCAAGTCTGGTTCCTCCAGAATGGTAAGTGATACAATCCAAGGGTTTAAAATTTCAGTAAGTTTTGAATGATATTTATTTTCAACTTTTCTTCAATTTGTACAAAACTCAAACACAAACATTCCTTGTGAAAGGTTGAATAAAATCAGGGGGAGGGATTCCAAAGTGAAAATAAACTCATATCATAAAGTGCAATGTATGTTTCATCATCAACCAGGGGGGCAGGGGGGGGGGTCGATTTACTCACATGGAAGTATTTACAATGAAAAAGAACTAAATACATGTACTTTTGAACCTAAAGTTGTATTAACCTATACCACTGCTGTTTTGATGGAAAATATTACTATGTGATAATGACTAATGTAACATTCTATTAACAAAGGGCCTCTTTTTCTGAGAATAGCACAGAATATAAGTACTTGTGATGATCCAGTACATATTTGGTAGAATGGTAAATTGTGAATTAGTCCTTATCAAAACTATGTATTGTATGCTCAAGCTTATATAAAAGGCAAGTTATTTGCACAAATTACTAAAATTTTCTATTTCATTGTTGATCAATTCATTATCTTTGGTTTTTGTAATCTTCCTTTTCTTTTTAATGTAAATAGGCACAGATGGCTCCACAATATCACAGATGACCCACCAACGAAGGTTCCACCTGTCCCTCGTAAGTTCATCTGGAAAGATCACAAGGAGAATTTTTCTGGAAGCAACAAAGAATATGTACCTTACTCGACTACGCCCAAGAAAATCCATGAATGGGTACCTCCCAGGAGTTAGTGCTCAATCATTGGATTTAGATATTTTATTTGAATGGTCGTTCATTGGCCTTATGTTCGGGTTAGCTTGTAGCCTGGAAAGTGAACCGAGTTTTTAGGATGTCAATTTTGAAGAAATACAGAAAAGGTACTTGTGGCCAGACCAAAGGACCATGCACACTTGAAAGACTGCTCTTATTTGGTTAAATCAAAGTCAGATCTCATTTTTACAATCTATAGCATATTTAGAGGACCAGCTTCCTCCATAAGAAACAAAATCTGGTGTCTGTGCTATTTATCAGAAATATTTCTACTCATTTTAATTTTACCTTTCCCTGTTGTATTTACTTAAAAACATTATTCAATATGGAATCAGTTTTCCTAGAACTATAGCAATGAATGCTCAAAAAGCTACAAGGAATGTTATATCCTGATGTTTTGTTGTACATAAATATTTCATCTGACAGATGTAATAAACTATATACTAATACATATGTGTGTGTCAAAATTACTTCCTGTTCAGCTTCAAACATAAATAATAGAAAAAATAAAGAGAAATAGAGCAATAGCCAACATGAGCTCCATTGCAGTAAAGATGGAAAGCAAGTTTTAAACTCAACACAACTTTCCAAACATTGGCCAGTCAAACTTCTAGCAAGTTCAACTCATGAGCTTTTTCACTTTTAGAAAGTTGCCTTTGGTTGTGACTTGCATCCATTGTGATTTTTATGTAAGAGACTAGGGCATATCAAGTGGGTTACTACAGTGGGAACTCGCTATAAAAGCTCTGATATACATATAGCGAGATTCTTGATACAACAAGGTAATTTTCGTGTCTCGGGTCTTTATGTTATTGTTTGTGTTACCCTAATGTAACAAGGTAATTTTCATGGACCCAATGTCCTCATTATAGTGCGTTTCCACTGTAGTACCTCCTGGGGCATATTAGATTCTACAACATTTGTTAAGTAATGGAGGTTTAGAAAATCTGGCACCAACAAGAAATATCAAAGAGGGAGAGGAGTAGATCATAAAGAAGAGAGAGTTGTGGAACAACGACGTGATCAAGAAAATATGGATACGGCACTTGAAGCAAAACCGGGAGGGGGGGGGGGGGGAGAAAAGAGAAAGAGAGAATGTTATCCCCAAGTTGATGAGAATATATCCTGTGATGAAAATTAGTTGACTTTGTAAGTACACAGCTAATATGTTTTTTAAAAATATGCATAAAGGAGAGAGACATCAAGTGTGGGAAAGAGAGAGGGGATCGAGGGAGAGGGTGAAAGAAAATTAGAGCAAAACGATGAATGCGACTGTGTTTCCTATATGCCTCCGCCTAAATTCAGTTGATGGCTATTAATTGTTCTTCAAATATTGTGATAACCAGAATAAAAGCCTACAATTACATGTTTATTGAACTCTTTTGACATTTGACCTTACACCTTATAACTCAAAAGTCTGATCACTCTATCTTCTCCTAGTCATGAATACAAAATACATGTACAGTAGTTAAGATATGGTGATAACAGAACTAAAAAAACATTGATTTCACATATAATGACCTCTATGACCTGTCACCTTTGACCTACGTGAACAAAAATCTTATCAGTTTGTCTCACTATGGTGATACATACTAGTTCCAAGCTTGAAGTTAATTGCTCAAATTGTTCAAGAAAAAAAACCCTGAAATTTCATGGTAAATGACCTTTGACCTACATGCCCCCAAATCTAATCAGACCGTGGACCTATGGTGATACATATTAGCACCAAATTTGTAGTTCATACCTCAAATAGTTCTTAAGCGAACACGAGAATGATGCCAACACCTGAAATATCAGAAATTGACCTCTGTGACCTTTGTACTCCAAAAATCTAGTCAGATCATCTTCCTATGGCGATACATACTAGCACCAAGTTTTAAGATGATACCTCATGTGGTTCTTGAGTTATCGCGAGAATGAGAAAGGGGGACGGACGGACGGACAACCTGAAAACATGCTTCTGGCACCACCTTCGGTGGGCAGAGGCATAAAAAAAATACAGAGGCTGAGAAAGAGGGAAATAAGAATTAAAGGGGGAAAAAAATGAGGTTCCATGTCATATGATGTCCAGAGAAAAGGAGAATGTTTCTGCAAGAGTGCAAGTACTGTGTTAATATAAGTTATTCAGGAAAATTGTCTGCCATAATAACCAGAAATAGAATGCATATTTCTTTCAAAGCAAGCCCGAGTTCTTGTAAAGATTATAAATTCTCCCAGAAGCATAACAAAATACTGTATGTTGAAGATCATAAGTCAGACCATATATAAATGATATGTGCCAAATAAGTACAGTTAACCTTGCCTAACTCGAAGTCGCATAAGTTGAACTTTGCCTAGGTCGAATCAATTTTTTTTACCAAACATTGCAAAATATGTGTTATTTACATTTCCTAAGTCAAATTTTGCATAAGTCGAACTGTTTTTTGTGGTCCCAACAGATTTGACTTATGCAAAGTTAACTGTAATTGTTTGTTTCATGATATCTCTCCACCCTGTCAAGCCAATATTAGTCTTTTCAGAATCTTGTTTTAATCAGTAAGGATAGAGGTAATATTGATGTTTAAAGAAAAAGGGAATGACAAGAAGAATGCAAACATTTCACCAATGCAACAATTTTTAAATAAAATACTGATTTATTTTCAATATCATAACTTGCTAGCACTTGAAGGAATGATTACAAATTCATCTTGCTCCTTATTTGCTTAAACATACATCTTGTGCATATTAGGTAATTTGGTATCTCTCAATATCCACTTACATAACGCTGTTGCCATTCCTAGAATACATACAGTAAGGATGGAATTATGTTGCTCTTTCTGTTGAGTTTTCAATCAAATCACCCTTTCAAAGTCTTATGCACATTTTCCCTCTTCATTTTCAATTCATCTGGATGTACTTCTTGCATAACTTGGAGAAGCTTGTCACACTTTGTGCTAATCTGAATTTGAACCTTCAAGTAAATCGGCATCAGTAAATTTACATTACCATAAGAATTGAGGCTAGGTACACTTCAGTGGCTTATAAAATTGCTTTTCAACTATTCAGGCAACTTTTTTGTGTCCATTTACTACAACCTGAAATGGGGAACTTCCAAGAAGACTGCATAATGATGTACCTCAAATATAGCAAATACTTTGGTAATATAATGGAGATGAATGATCTTTCTTTTTTCTTTTACATAATTGTAAACAAAATACATGCACATGTATAAATGTTCACTTCCTATTAAAGTTGGAATACCACTCATGTTTTCCTTGCTTTTACAAGTTAATGTTATTGTCATAACCTTCTTCAGTTAAAACACATTACAGTACACTGAAGGCATACTGAAAGCTTGAAGTTTCTATAGGTGCTATATTTATTCATTACTGTCCAATCTCAACCTAAATCAATATTTCAGTGTTATTGTTTTATAATTCTTTATAATCTAAAATCACATGTGAACTTTTCATGGTTATTGTTGACAGCATGATCACATTTGCAGTGTTTTTTTCAAAAAAGTTTGCTCTTGAAATTAAATGTATATTTTTAATTAAAAAACAAAGACTGCTCCATAAGTGACATATCTTCACATTCATTTTTAGAATCTACATATATATATATCTTTGCTTGCATCACACACAAGAAAAGCCCAATCACATCAACATGAATACTAAAATTCCATATACAAAAGCTCATTTTGCTTTGGTTCTCCAACATAATTGCCACATTTCATGAAACTATTTAAATACATAACAAGACTGGTCTGCTTTGAGCAATAAACAGTTGAACATGATGTAGCAACCCTTGAACATTTTTTCTATTTGAAACCTGTTTTAGAGAGGCACTCTTTACAAGGACTACCTGCCCATAAAAACCACTTTTCTTGTTTCCCTTTGGTGGTCTTTATATACAGGTCCTACTCTATAGTATTGGCATGAACGTCCAAAGTTACAGCATGAAACTACTAGTAGGTCCATGGCTCCAGAGTATTTTGATCCAGTATAATTGCTCATGTCAATGGGCCTTCCAACTATGTTATTAATTAAGGCAAGCGACAGCTTTAATGGCAGCATCTTCCAGATCTGAAGCAATTTTAATTGGAAGACCGCTCTCATTCAGAATGCTAGTAGCCTTCTCTACATTGAACCCTGTGGAAAATAAACATAACAAGACTTGTATGAAAAAGATCGGCTTCACATGCATTACATATTTGTAAAAAGGTATAGAATAAACTTCTATACTTCAATTAGGGAATAAATAGATTAAAATATAAGGTATTTAACCACTTCTATTGCTTCGAAAATATCTGGCCTATAGGGGCTCTACTGTTCCATTGACAAAAGGGGTCAGACATCTAATGTCACACTTTCACAATATCTCAAAGTAACTTTGCCCTACAATGTTGATTAAAGAAAATGAGAAAATTGTGAAGAATTAAAGGTAGATATTTTTTGATTACTTATAAATTTAATATACAAATTTATATATATATATATATATATATATATATATATATATATATATATATATATATATATATATATATATATATTTTAATAAGTGAGAATCATATCACATTATTTGAGACTGATATCCTTTGACCACCAATAGTGAAAAGTGAAAAAGCTTTTTGGCATGGACAAACAAATAAATACATCAGATTCCATCAGGAGCATTTCATGAGGTGACTTCACCACACTTCAAACTTTTTAAACAATCATTCTTCTGTCACAACAAAGGTTCAAGTTGCTCACCTGCTAATCTGACAACTAGGGGTACTTTGAGATCCATTCCCCTACAGGCCGATGTGATGCCATTAGCAATGATGGAACAATCTACAATGCCTCCGAATACATTCACTAGGATAGCTTTTACCTGCAATTGGTAAACAAATTCAGAAAGTATTAAAGCTCAAGTATAGTTGCGGTAAGCCCTCCAAACTATTGATCAGGTTTCTTTAATTTGGTGAGTAAATAGCAAGATCCTAATTTTTTTATGTCTGTAAGGGTATTATGGGACAACTGAAAGGGAGAAAATAATGTAGATCCTGAGCCAGGATGTGAATTCCCACATACAACAGGTTTTTAGAAATAAGCAAATGCATAATGCATAAAAAAGGCATGCATGGAACCCAAGTCCAACTTAGGGTTATATAAAGTGAGGAATTCAGTTAGGCCAGGATATCAACCTCAGAGCAATTGTAGTGGGAGCATGTGTAGTAGCATGTGTAGTAGCACCAAAGGCTCATATTTCACAGTGGAAGGGGGGGGGGGGGCCTACAGTGACTCACATTTTCATCTGAGCTGATGAGTTTGAAGGCTTCAAAGACCTGTGATTCTCCTACACCACCACCACAATCAAGGAAGTTTGCTGGCTCTCCTCCATGTAGCTTGATGATATCCATGGTTGCCATGGCAAGCCCAGCACCATTCACTGTGGGAGGAAGGATTGAGTTTGTACTATCTACACTGTCGGAGTTAATGAACTATATTCATAAAAGTGCTCGAAGTGAAATCTGGCACTGATTTGTGGAGTGCTTAGTTTCAACCTCTTTATTTTGCACAAATGACTGTAATTCTGAAACAGAATATATAAATTAAAGTTTAAGAGCAGCTTCAGGTGGTTTAGGTGCCAAAGGATTGAAGATCGAGCTGAGAACTGGTCATGCAAAATGCATTGTAAAAGAAACTTTCTAGGAACTATTTCGAAAAGCTGATTATGTAGAACATAAGAATAACTTGTATTGTGATGTTTTAGAATAATAAAAGTGATAACAAAATGATCCAGTTTTTCTGAAAATTGCATAGCATGAAAAGCAATGCATGGAGAAATGTGTATATTGGACTACATACCTGTGGCACTAAAAATGGTTCAGAGTTTGGGACTATTATCAGTTAACTTTGGAATATGAGGGCACTTCAAGAACATTCTTTTTCATGAGACATTGTTTCTATCATATTTTTCCTCACAGACATAAAAGGAATGATGAAACTCACAGATCACTTTTCACCTTTACCACACCTCAGACTTCTGTTTAAAGGAGAATAAAACTCTGGGAAAATATACATTTTATTGAAAAGAGAGGATAGAGAGAAGTAATTTTTAAAAAGTTCCATCAAAATCGGTTACGAAATGAGAAAGTTATGAAAGTTGAAAAGTCTCAATTTACTTTCTATGGCAATCCTCAAATTGGCAATGTTGCTTCAAAATAGCAGGTTTAGTAGTACAACTCTCCATATGTTTTGTACACAAAATTTCATATTTTCTCCATTATCTCTAAAGATGCTGCTTGTCTTTTTGTGAACTCAACGTATGTTGTGTCAAATACATTTTCCCATGATATATCTTGAGCTAAGAAGGAGACAAGCTGCACCTTGAGAGATAATGTGTACATTATTGTGTACATTATTGTGTACAAAACATATGGAGAGTTGCACTACTAAACCTGTCACTTTGAAGCAACACTGCCAATTTGAGGATCGCCATAGAGAGTAAATTGAGACTTTTCAAACTTTCATAATTTTCTCATTTCGTAACCGATTTTGATGGGAACTTTTTAAAAATTGCTTCTCTTTATCCTCTCTTTTCATTAATATTGATTTTTCCCCAGGGTTTCAATCTCCTTTCAAGTAATTGCATTTGCTGGATCATCAGTCACACTGCATGGGATCTCTATAGAGGAACTGGCACCCACCTAAGCATCCAATATTGCCATCCATACTGATGTAGTTAAGATTGTGCTCAGCTGCTAAAACTTCCTTTGGGTCTGCTTCAGTCATGTCATCCATGGCAAAGACCTCTTTCTGACGGAACTCTGCATTGTCATCAAAATTGATCTTGGCATCAAAGCACACCACTGATGGGAGACAAAAGGTGAAAGGTGATGATAAAATGTGTCAGCAACCTAAAAATTGGTAAAAGTATTTATATCGATGTAAAAAAAAAACAACATATAAACCCTAGTTCCTGCACTGTTCCTGCATGAGGAAGAAGTCTGATATTTTATGAATTTAAATTGTTCTGATTATTGTAATGAAAAGCTCAATGCTATGAAGAGTTCAGTGACACATATTTCTTCCCATATATATATATTTATTTGTGTTAAACAACAGAAAGAATTTTGCAACATGAACAAGGTGTAACATCAAATAATGGCTACATCTCCACTTGAAATGAAAGAGAGAATAGGTAACCTCATAAGGTGGTTCAGGTTTTTCTACAAAATGCCTGAATAGACTGCAATGGTGCAAACATATACATGTATTACACATTTTGCACTGAAATTTTATTCAGATAATGTCAGGATGAAAATATAGTCATCCAAATCATGCATAAACATTTTTTGTGGGTAAAGCTATTTTGTCCAACTGATGCATTAGTAACAGTTATTCCTGGCTAACTCCTTATAAAATCAACAAGCAATTGATACAACATACCTCTACCATCATCTGTTTCACCAAATGGATTGACTTCAACTTGTGTGGCATCAACTCCAAGGAACAACTGATATAAATTCTTGATTTGATCCGCTGCCTGTATTTACACAACACAAATACAGAACAATGAGAAAGTGTAAGTTACATGCATTTCGTAGCTGAATAACAATTCTAAGAAGAGGAATACAATAGAACTAAAACACTTGCTTAAGAAGGCTTTTAAAGAATCATATAATTTATGCTCGCTTGCCCTGAACCTGCCTTCTGTATTTCCCTGATAAACGTCTGTAAAAATTGTATTTTTGTATAATAACATCAGTCACACATAACGTAAGTAGAAATAAAATACCGGGTATAACCATCATTCCCAAACTAAACATATTTGTCTAAAATAACTCATTGGATGAAAATTCTGTGTTGATAACTAAGTGCAAATATATTCAGCATCTTATGAATTAGAACATGTATTTCTCTCAAAATGCAGTTTCAATGAACCAGACTTCTAGAACATCTTTAATGTGAATAGCATCATCCAAGAGTGATTTTTCTTATACCAACCTGTCTAATGAGATCTCCTTTGAACTCAAGATTCTTTGCCATTGTAAAAGCTTGCTCATCTGTGATGCCAACAGTGATGTCAATAGGTTCCTATCAAAGAAATCAATGCAAAATTGCAAGATGTATTCATAACTACATCTTGTAATTTACAAAGTCATGAGTGTTGTTTGAAGACAGATATCATATGTAAAGAAAATGAATGGATAAATCAAGTGATTTAAAAAAAATAATGAATGAAATTATCTCAAATGACCTGTCCCAAATGATCTTTTTGCTATCATAGTTTTAATTACTTTTAAACTGTTATTTATTCAACCTTATTCAAAATAGAAAACAAATCAAACATGGAAAACTAAAATCCCTACAAAACTGATATTTAATGCAACCCTTTTTTCAAATCACACTTTATTATTTTGATTCTTCTGTTTCATCTCTTCCACACAATGATTCTGTCACAAACCTACCTTGAAAATGAGATCTGGTGTCTTTTCTGCCACCTCTTCAATGTCCACTCCACCAGCAGGACTACCAATTATGACAGGACCCATCATTCCTCTGTCCATTAAGATGGCCAGATATGTCTCCCTCTCAATGTCAAGGGCTTCTGCCACCATCACCTAAATGAGGAAAATTCATATCATAAGTCGTCTTATTTATTCAAACAATCTGATGATATACGCACACTATGGGCTTGTAATAAAAAAATCTCTAGGAAACTGATCGGGTTTAGCCATCTATGGATGAGTACAATATTGCTAGCAACAAAGAGACTCATAATGACCCAATTGTGCCAAGTATTTAGAAGGATACCGACGTCACATATTAGGCAAATAGCTTTTTATAGAGTACCACATTTCAACATGTTTTTACTTAATCCTTTAAATACTAAGCTAAATGTAACTTGCAATTATATGCATCAGTAATCCATGAAAATAGTATCGTCTTCAGCAGGTTTTTTTTTTCTACTGCAATTTCAAATTTCAACCTGATGAAGCCATAATGCTATCCTCACCTTTTTGACCAGCACACCATCCTTAGGAGTTTGCTTAGTGGTGAGTTTGGCTCCAATCATCTTTTCAACTAATGGACCAAGATCATCTGGGCTAGAAGACAAATAAAGAAGAAAAGTAAGAAGTTTACAACATTTTGAAAAACACTCCTTAATTCATGTATAAACAGATCTAAAAGAGAAACAAATTTCAATGTCAAGTCTACATCTGAATGTGTCTTACCTTTTATTTGTAACAACTTCCTTGTGAACTACAAGGAAGCAAAATGTATTTGGGAAATCATTGATCTATTGATTTCTTTTTAAAAATTTATCTTTTTAATCAATCTAAAGCAAAACATTAATAGCTATTTCTACCAATGTGCAGACTGGGATTTACAGCAACATTTTCTCTATATATGACTCTAAATTGAAATGTTCACTCAGACACAGTGAACCCTAACAACCATTTAACAGTTTATATCTTCATATTTTGAAATTATCAGTTACTTTGGAGAATTAAAAGGCCCCTGCAACCCAAACACAACCCAAATACAACCCAAATGCAAGTTTATTGCTGTTAATGTGCAGGGATGCATACATCTAATATTCTGTTATTCAAACATCTAGATATGTTTCATAGATTTTTAAATGTTTTTTTGAAATATTTTTCAGAACCTCTTAAGCTCCACCCTAAAAAAAAAAAGCTCCAGATCTCATTCCTGCAATGACATCATCTGTTAATCATCAGCCAGCTACACTAACATTCTACAATAGACAGTGGAATGTAACTTCCCCCAGCTCAGCACATGCTCACAATAGAATTGCATGCTTTCAAACAATACCTCTTCATTACCATTCTTTTCCTGGTGAAAGCATGTCTGACATAGCAACTCCTATGTAGGCATTGTGTGGACTATTAGAACAGATGGTCATCTCAGGCAAAGCTACATACCACTGTCTCTCCTTAGCACTAATGACTGACAGATGATGTCATTGCAAGAATGAGATCTGGGGCATATTTTTAGGGTGGAGCTTAGCATGTTTGAGAAAATGATTTTAAAAATGTCAAACAACCACAAAGCTTCTCACTTTTTGGTTAGATGAACACCTCCTTTGAGACCACTAGAGAATGTTCCTTTACCCCTGCCTCCAGCAAGTATCTGAGCCTTCAGTACAATCTCTCTTACATCTATCATACACACACAAAATAAAAAAAAATTAAGAGAAGATGAAATTTAGCATGTATCATGATTTCAGACAATAAGTCAAATATATGTAACCCCTGAAAAATATATCTGGGATGAAGTTTTAAAAATAACATCTCCAACTCCAATAATAGCTGTCAAGACATTCTTTATAAGACAATTTTTTATATTTTCAAAACCATGTCAGAAATTTGGAGAATTACTCTTTGAATTAAATGTAATCATTGCTTACTTTCAGTTTTCCCTCTATTATCTATAACAGTCAAAAAATCAATAGTACTCTCTTTAAAAAAAATCAACACTTAGTAGGTTACAGTGTTCAGAAGTTTAAAAATCTGAAGAAACTACAATTAACCCACTGTTTACAGGAACCATTGATGTCATATTAAGATTAGGAGAATGAGAGAATTCAGTGGTCAAAGGGTTAACTCCTAACTTACCCAAATCTTTGCCCTGCTGGACTGCCTGTTGGGCATCATCAGCAACCATGAACTTCTGAACATTCACCTCATACTGCTGCATTAACTTCTTACTTTGGTACTCCTGTAAATTCAGGTGTCTCACAGGGACTGCACCAGCTACACCAACCTATTAGAAAAGAAGTGAGTGAATGACAACAATCACCTTTTGATTGAATATCAAGTGAACAGCAAACATTGTTGTATTTTCATGTTTCTTCATCTGCCTCTGTTATAGTCAGTCTGTCAGTCATTTGCACATTAAAAAAAAAAAAAGTGATTAATTGGCCAAAATGACTGACTTTGCTAAAGAATTAAAGGTGTACCACAAGCAACTTATATAAGCTTAAAATAAGTATGGTATCCATTGAAAAGTTCTTGTGAATCTATCCTTGAATGCTCAAGTACTGTACCAGGCATTTTGCTGAGATACCCTACTAAGTGGCACTTATACATGTACAAGCTTATCTGAAGATAACCTTGTACTCCAGACTAGCTTTTATGGGTGAATAGGCTTCAATAGCTTTTGTGTGTATCAGCAGGCCTTTTTCCAGGGTAAATCAGTCATACAGGAGTAGTGCTGTCATCAAGAAAAAAATTCTCTGTCGACATGTCATCTTGAATTCTAGCCGACAACGACACATTGTCGACAGACATGGTTGGAGAAATTCAATCCTTCCGTACGGTCGTACGGTACGGTACTGTTATTGATATTGTACTACCGGTACTGGCACTGCAGCGAGTGGTGCATGCACGCCATGCAGTCACTGCACTGCGGTGTACTGTAGTGTACACCGCAGCGAACCAAACGATATTTGTTCGGAAAAATCCTCCTAAAATACAAACTGAAAAAAAAAAATACCTCGCTTCTGCTTTAGCAAGCAAAATAATTTCTTTCCTCGTGAAATTACCTTCTTCGCAAGTCAGAACAGTTAGGCTAGCAGCTACACTTCGCCCCATGATGTCGCAGTGATTAAATATTAAATATGCACGAAACTAGATGCGCGTACGACGTGCACATCGTGCGCTACACACGCCGCGGCCGCTGCTGGGTACTAGGTCTATCATGTGATCATGGGGATTCCCCACTGCGTATTCTCGATCGAGCGCGAGCTCCATGCCTGGCCTCGTGACTTGCGAAGTTTTAGATTTCCCCCAAGTTAATAAGAGTCCCACTCTCGAGTTTCTGATTGGTTAAATATCTACGACAATATCTACAATAATGATTCACAATTTCACATAACATTAAACATCTATAAGTCTGTAAAATAATTTGTCTGCGACAGTGACTTGTATCAGCCGTTGTTGGATCTAATATTCTCAGTTACAGTTAGAAGGATCGTTGTAGAAAATGAGAAGCATTGTTCACCTTCGTTCGTTTACCAATTTTGTTATTCTGTGTCATCTAACTCTAGCCTGCTCTCATTCACAGAAACACAGCCAGACCAGGTCATTTAAAAAAAAAAAAAAAAAAAGAAAAATAAAAAGCCAAAATAGACAAAATGTTATATTTGTGAAATAATTTCTCCATATTTTATTATCAATACCGATACTTTCCATTTCTTAACCATTGTCCATCTCTTTTTGCCCCTGTGTTATCCCAAATAAATTGTAAAACGATTGCATGCAAAAAGTCACTGCGGCAGTGACGCAGACGAGTGGATTGTACATTGGTGGATTCGACAGTTAAGGAGACGCGCGATCGAAGCAGCATGCTTTGCTCAGCTCATTGCCGGTGAACTGATATGATCGATTTCGGTAGCCGTCTCCTATGTCTAATCTACGTCCAATGTATAATCTAGTCACACAAACCCGCACGGTATCAGCAGAGAGAGAGGGAGAGAGAGAATGATAGAGAGCGCATCGCAGGCAGGCGAATCGAAAGCATGCAAGCTAAGAGCGAGCAGAGCTGAGCTGAGTGCCTCGCTCGCGCTAGCAAGCGTGCAGCTAGCAGCCCAGTGGGTGGTGTTTCATAAAGCTGTTCGTAAGTTACGAACGACTTTACGCATGACTGGTGATCAGTTCTTGTGCTAAATGATCGAGAATATGATTATATAGCACCCAAGAACATGTTCCAGTTGTTCGTAACTTTACGAACAGCTTTATGAAACACCCCCCAGGCCAGACCGGTACGGCCGGCATGCATGCGTACAATTGTTCGTGAATGATTTTTATTTGCTGCAGCCGTGTAAGTAAGATGACCAATTTCGAGTTTGTGTTCACTTTGAAATACAAATCACACAAACCAAAATGTTTGGTTATAAAAACAATGTTGTTTGTAAAATGATTCAAAGTGCGTGTAAAGCCAATAAATGGGTGAATTCTTGTCGCCACTATACTAATCTCTGTTGACATGTCGCCTTCCCGTCAAAATGCACTTTTATCGACAAGGTTGGCGACAGAAGGCTTGTCGATGACAATGCTATACAGGAGAGGATAATAATTATTTAAAATTTCACTTTCAATTCTGAATCCCCTAATTTGTGGCACAGTAAAGAGTCGAAGAGTCCATGAATCAGGTAATTAGCAAATTTAAGAAAATTGAATCTTGCTTAGAGCAATTTTGTTGTCTGTTTTTGACTGCTGCAACAGTGAATGTTGGACACAGTCCCACATAGGCAAGGGCCCATGAGTGACTAAGTGGCTGCAATGGCCCCTAATACTAATAGCGATGCTTTTTTTTCTAGACTCCTCCTCATCCTCCTTTTTCTTTTCTTTTCTCTTTTCTTCTCCTCCTCCTCCTTCTCCTTCTCCTCCTTCACCTTCTCCTTCTTCTTCTCCTTCTCCTTCTTCTTCTTCTTCATTGTAACATTTAACTTTTAAAGCCATTTTGTGCTTGTACATTATTTAAAAAAACATGCCCATTCCCATTTCCAATTCCAGCATTTCCAGCCTCCATTTTAAATGTCACATTTTGAGATGTGCTTGAAAAAATTAATAGAAATTGCACAGAATACTGGTTTAAACAATTAATTTCGTTCCTGTGTGAGTGCCTAAGAATTTATTTATGAATATAAATTGGATCTATACAAACATGACAAATTACAAAACTAAGATGCTCATTTCATTCAGATTTCAGGACTGAGGAACTGACGAAATTGTGAAAACGGGACACTAATTTAAATATATGGGACTGTGATGAAATAGAGCTTTATAAACTGAGCTCCTAAACAATGAGTTCACAAAATGAATTTCAATGAAAATACAACCTTAAGAATGAATATATCACTTAGACATGTTAGACTTACATTTCGTTGGAGGATTGTCTGAAAAGAGTGGCGACAGCCAGATATGAGCCTTGCAACATGAGCCATTCCGGAGGTTTGCAGAAACACGTATGACGTAGAAGACGACAATGGTGGCGCTGCGCGCATCGCAAAAATTGTTGAATGGCATGCATGCATGGCGCATATCACGTTTATGTATAGTCAAGGATTGTAATTCCGAACAGATTGTATTACCGAACATGTACAGTTAAGCGCCTAAAATGGGTTTTCATACGCGTGGGATTACGCGTATGAAAACCACTATTAGGTTGTGTCTTTTTCCCATAGGTTTCACACGTTCGGAAATACAGTACCTTTTTCAAGGGACCAAAACGCCGCGTCGCTGGGAAGGGGTTCACTCGGAAGGGAATATCGTATTAAATCTACGTTGTCTTTTTAAAATTCCATCAAATTCTTTTTCTGTAGGACTTTGAGCATTCATTATGTAAGTTTGACAGATATTCATTTGATATTTTATTTGCTGTCGTTGATTTTCTGAAAAGTGTTCGGACACTGGATCAACCACTATACTCATTGTTCTACAAAATTAATGATATCGGTGATGAATTTCACTATGTCCTTTCTTTGAGATCAAACGGAAACAATTCCTCAAGAGGTATTATTGGAAATACCCTAACACATTTAAATTCAATGAATTGTTTAATTCCAGTAAAAAAAGGACTCTGTCCAATGTTTCGAGGTTTTGTAGAGAAATAATGTCTTTTTTTCATTAGATTTCCGACATTACTATACTCTGTAATTATATCGTGTTTATTTCTTTTTTAATATTTTAAAAATTTTATGTTTTACAATTTCAGGCAGTGCCTGCATATTTCTCCATACTGTGTTTATTTGTATTCTGATATATTGTTTATATATAATGTATATATATATATTTGTTTATTTGTTTGTAATTATATTTCAATTTTGTACATACTTTGTATTATACTCCCATACCCCTTGTGGGTCGTTGAGTCTTAATAAACTTCTAAACTTCTAAACTTCTTCTTCATGAAGTGCAATACTGTAGTGCAATCCCCATCCGCAGTTCGGAGTTCAGAAGTAAAAAACCCTTTTACAAAGTTTTTATGAATTGAATGTAAAACATGGGCCGCCGGAACCGGGGGAGGTTAGGAAGAGGGGGCTGCATGCAGCCACATTTTATGTAGTAGACACAGTGCATCAGGGCATCAGGAGCTCTTCCCAATGTTGCCAGATCTAGCATAATTCTGCTTTTTGGCATAATTTTGACCGCTTTAGCACATAGCATTATTCTTAGCGTAATTTGACCCAATTTAGCAGAATTCTAGCAGAATTCTGTTGGTTTTTTTTCTGCTTGCCAGAGAATTTGTGAGTAAAAAGTCCCCCCCCCCAAAATGCTAACTCTTTTTTTTTTTTTTTTTTTTTTGCCTGTCAGAGAATTTTTGAATAAAAGTCCCCCCCCCCCCCAAATGCTGATAACTTTTTTTTATATTGTTTTTTGTTTTTTGCTTGTCAGAGAATTTTTGAGTAAATACACCCCAAAAATGCTTAAAAACCTTCTTTTGAGGGGGCAGGTTTTTTTTAAAATTATTATTATTTTTTTAAATTATTATTATTTTTTTTTATTTAGCAGAATTTTGCACTGCTCCATAGCATAAGTCCATTTTTAACGCTGGTCACACTGGCTCTTCCACCTCCCTGGTTGCATGATCCATGTACTTATATGGGAGAAAATTACATGCTTATTCGCCAATCACAGTACTGGCCAAGCCCCCTATCGAGACCCTACCTTCTACGAACCTCCGAAGTCACGTCCTGTATAGATGGCTGTCAGTCAGTCAGTCATACACTCTGGAAATTATGAATTTTATTTCTTTGTCACTTTTCAGTTATTAAAAAAGACAAAAGGAAATAAGGGGCACCTTAGACACTCCTGTCCTGCCTGTATAGGCCTAAGTTATGTACAGAGTTTGATTCAGGGGAGGGGACAGGGGTCAAAGACTTCCTGCATGCTGCCGCTATATAGGTAGTCAAGACTACCTGTGATAATTTAGTGGCGTATCTAGGGACTCTGGGGCAAACAATGAAGTTGCGCCCCCCCCCCCCCGAGTGTCTAAACTTCTTTAAGTTGTTGTACAATCGAGTGAGCGAAGCGACCGAGCGGCAATTTTCCCATTTTTAACCCTAAAACACGCAATATTTATTCCTTGTGCATTTTAACCAGGAAATTTTGCAATTGACCGCTGCGATTAGACGATAGAGAAGTTCGAATTTTGTACATTGTGATTGATAAACGGTTTTCTAGTCACTCACTTCTAAAATTGGGAGTAAAATTAACGAAAATCCTTGAGAGGTAGTCGAGAAATTCAGCAAGGCCACCGAAAGTTGAGATTTCTTTCAAATGTTGAACCTTTGCAAATGCTGTTTTATACACTTTATATATTGCGCAATATTTAGTCAGATGAAACTTACAAAGCAGTGACGATTACATCTTTATTTTTCAAATTTTGGCGCGAAATTACGAGATCCTGATAGCAAATGATTATGGGAGGGAGTAAAGCGATAGAGCTTTAGACAATTTTCGCATTTTAAACCCTAAAAGAAATGTATTTAATTCATTTACCATGTGGATTAGGGGCGCATAATCCGCAAGGCCTTATGATTTTTCTTCATTCACCCCTTTTTTTTCTTTCTCTCTTTTGCGTTTTTTGCACCCCCTTTGAGTGCCGCCCGGGGCACGTGCCCCCTGCCCCCCTATAGATACGCCACTGCAAAGGCATACTATCATTTTCGTTGGGGAGGGGAGGGGCTGACGCCTCTTGTCCAAATATTAACTTGTCTAACTATTAACTCATCGTAAAATGTTTATTCATCATCAAAACACGCTGGATACGATATAAACTTACATAATTATTCCAGGACCTCGTTGCCCGAATATTGACCATTGGAAGCCCCCCCCCCCCCCCCCGCCTCGAGCGCCTCTGATATAAGAGTGGTCAAAGAAAGAGATTCATATTTGATTTGGAAAAAAAAACAACAACACACAACTGTCATTACTCGCTGAAGAAACAAACTCAAGATATCAGTCAACTAGTAGTTTTATCAGCATTATCTTAGAATATTCAAAGTAAGTGACGCGATAACTTAATTAAAAATCCGGAAGAGGACAATCGGAGACATTACGAGGTATTACATCAACAAAATCATGGTTTTGATCAAATTAATAGATGGAGCCGAAGCCGACCGAGATGACAATAGTGTTATTGTCATTGTTTTAGAGATCATGCATAATGCATGATGCAAAAAGTGTATCGAAAATAACATTGTTGTAAGGAACTAACTGACTTAAGACTATATGGGGGCCTTCCCAACGACATTGTTGTGAAAGCATTGTCTTATGGAGGAATAGTATGCAAAATTCATCATTATTCAATATACTGTAACTATGAAAAATAAAGACCAAGAGAATATTTTGGCAGGATCTATAAACAAAAGCAGAGGCCAAGCAAAATAACATTAGTTTTATCAACACCATATTTTTAAAATGTTAGGAATTCATCGTGTTAGAAACCCACTCAAAACTGTAATCATTGTTCTTCTCTTCTCTCTATCACACAACTTCCTTTCCTTCCCATCCTATTTACATTCATCTCTCTTATGTATTACTTTCTAAACATCTTTATTAACTTTTCGAAATATCTTGTTAAATCTCTACCACAATCGTCTGATAATCTCCCTTCACTTATATTCAGTTAAGTTCCTCTCATTATGGTTTTAAGAAATGCAACCCCCTTTCCCCGTGGGTATAATTCTAGTTATGCATGATTTCTCTGAAATGCAAAGCAAGTAATTTATGATATGACATATAGTGTATGTTTCATTCCGTGTTATACTGAGTTCATATAAGCATAGAAACATAATGATGCACTGTAATTTTTCCTTTCTCATGCTGAAAATTTTGCATGCACGTTATCATAATTATAATCGTCATGTGTATGTATATATGTCTATCGCAAATAATGGCAGTAGCCTAACATATCGCTGATAATGTGGCACGTACATGTTATTTACTTAAAGTTAAAGGAGAAGTTCACCCTATAGTATTTAGTTGATTTTAATAAAAGCAGAAGAGGGAGAGAAAGAGATAAGTGAAAGTTTGAGTAAAATCCCACTAGATAAGAAAGAATTTTTGAAGTTGTAGTCAATCAAATACAAACTGGCAACGTGGCGTGACGTATCTTGCTAGCACCTCTCCCATGCAGGTCTGTTTACATACAGAAATTTCATAACTTTTCATTTTCTTATAGTGTTTTGATAAAGGAATATATTTCTTTCATACAGGTTTTGTGTAAAATCATATGCGCAATGATTATATCTAGGTTGCATGTATGATTAAATATTATCTTCTTTAGAAATAGCGGAAATTTATTGTTTTTTTTATAATTAGGGCAAATGGGAGACCGGGCCGGGCTCGCAAGATACGTACGGAGAACCCAATTTTTTATTACAACTGCAAAGATTCATAACTTTCTTATTTCTTTTTCGGATTTTGTTCTAACTTTCATTGATCTGCATGTTTCTTTAATATTTCTCCTTCTATTAAACCAACTTGATATCAGGGTGGACTTTCCCTTTAATAATGCTATACAGACTGGGTCTAATGTTTGTGAACTGGAAATCAATTTTTTGTCGCCACCTGTCCAACTCTTCTGTTCATTCTTCGTGTTTACATTCGTGTTCTCTCTCTATTCATCACATCACATTACTATACCCCTGTTCTATAGGCCTATTATATACATTAATACAGCTCAAAATGGCTATCATATCTTGTCAAACCACGGAGGTCAAACATAGCTCTTGTAATAGGAGCATTCGCACCCAGGAGTGAAAGATTTATTATATATTTACAATGTATCAATCACCTTTGTACTACGAGTTTTCTATATAAAAAAATCGAATAGGGCCTACACATAAAACCACTATAGCGTATTTGAAGGGCATAAGGGGAGTTTGCCACCCCCCCCCTCAAACTAAATCCAACTATGATTATATATAAGGAAAAATAAAAAAGAAGACTTTTTAGATTAGTACAACCAAACTTCATAAAATAGAGAGAAAGGAAAATCGGGGGCACATAATACATTACATGTACTGATAAAGCCTATACAGAGCAAATTGTGAGATATTAATTGTATTTTATTATTTTAAAAACTTTTTCCATTTGTTTATAGTTATCAACTGAAGCAACATCCTCACTCATAAAAATGAATAGATGATATACATACAGGCATCGTATGATGCACATTATGCATATGCTCTCAACTTGACTTGAGAACACGATAAAAACTACTTTCGAAAAATCAACTGAAGGCAATTTCAATAGACCTGTCAATCACCTTTAGAAATGTGCGAACATTACAATGGTGTACTACGTAATCCGAACCTGATCTCTATTACAATAGGCCTTTGAAATTACCCTTGAGTTTATTTTTCGAAAGTAGTTTTTATCGTGTTTGAGGGACTTAAGTTTTAAAGATCCGTTTTCTTGATTTTGATCAGAACCACTGAAACAACCTCATAATTCCATTAGAAATAAATCGGGATAAAAATATAATGATGTCCTTGTCTGATAATAGCCCCAAATTCGAAAAAATATCAATAGCAGATTGAATTTATTTCTAAGAACAAAGAGTTTTGAAAATAATTTCTTTAAGGGGGGTTTCATTGATAGTGGCGTAGCTACCGGGGCAAAAGTGGTGTAGCTACCGGGGCATGGGGGCATGATCCACCTATCAAATTTGGCAAAAAATATAGGGGGAAATGAAGAGGAGAGGGTGACAAAGACAAAGGGATTGAGAGGGGGAAAGGGAGTATGATCGGATAGAAGATGATAGGACCCTCCTCCCCCAGTCATCCTAATCGATGGCCTTGTTAATTCGCATTTCATCCACTACGTTAAGACTGATGGCCCCCAGTAGCCCTGCCCCTCAGCTCAATCGAGTGGACCCAATGAGTGGACGTTAGCGGGCTTGCTTTATTACGGCTGTCGGTATATATGGAGATGAAAAATGTTCGCTTGGGGCAGGGGTGGACTGGGACAGAAATTTGCTTGGGGAATTTCGATTCGACCGGCCCATTCAACCTAACTATCTGAGACCACAAATCGTCAGGTCCTCAGGCAGTGGCGCAAATTCATTTTGAAATTCGGGGGGGGGGGGATTTAACTTTTGTACCTGTCCGTAATGTCTGAATTTTTTTTTCTGACAACCCCCCCCCCCCAAAAAAAAAAGGTTATCACATTTTAGGGGTCTAGTTTTCCTCCAAAATTCTCTGACAAGCACACACACACAAAAAAAAAAGTTATTCAAAAAGGTGTGTGTGTGTGTGGGGGGGGGGGGGCATGTCCCCCAGTCCCCCTGGATTTGTGCCCATGTCCTCAAGCCAAAATATCGAGCGGCCCATGGGGAAGACTTCCCAACTCGGCTGACCCACCAGCCAGTATATAATAATAAGTCATGTAAACAGTGATAGCCTTCGCTTTTGATTACGGTGGTATAGAATTATCATGATGATGAAGTATACGATCAAGGATTATATAGACCTCTGAAATTGTAAGAAGACTGCCTCTTCACTGAAAATTTTGACTCGTCAAACACATTCTGGACCATAGCGTATTTGAAGGGGCAGACAAATTAAAATTTAAAAAACACATGACTTTTCAGAAATTATAAGGTAAATAATCATCAAATCGCTGTTAAATCCTTAACAATATTATTATGGAGACTTCCCAAAGAATCATGAAAACAAAGACCCACATCAAGACCATAGTAATCTATAATTGACAATCCCCGGGCTATATCCATTCCTTCATACTCTCACACGATATGTTAGAGTGTACCTGTATTTGAAATTTGCAGGTCGTCCTATTTTTATTTCGCAAATTGTTTTATTTTTTTACTGCATGTTTGGGTAAAGCCTACCGCACACTATCGGTATGCGATCCGATTTCGGAAGAAAATGTAATTGATATAAACATTAAGATACACAAAATATTTTGATAGAGGTTCCGAATAGTCATATAGATATTAAAATCGAAAATACGGTCTATATTGCGAGCTTTCTAGTCAGAGGAAAGGCCAAATCGGCTCCCAGTCATACACTCTTAAAAAAGTTGGGCAAAAAAATGCCCAATTTTTAACCAACACTGGGCAACATACTGTCCACACAACTTTTGGTTAAAATTTGCCCAACTGATGTTGGGCAATCCATTTACTATGTTGTTGGGCAAATTAAATTGCCCATCAGTTGGTGACCCATTAGATTTTACCCAACTCTACAATTGCCCAACTGTTGGTTATATTCTCAGTTGGGCAATTATTGCCCAACCAATCTTACCCAATAGGATTGCCCAACCCTCTATTTGTTCAGCTGTTTGGTAACAAATATCATGTGGTTGGGCAAATTCAGCTGCCCAATTTATTGTTTCCTTTTTCCTCCAACCTAGGTTAAAAAAAAATGAAATCTGCTTGTTACGTCCTTCTGGGTCTTAACCTAATCAATCCTAACCTATCCTATTTTAAGCTATCCTATCCTATATCTTAACCTATCCTATCCTAGTCCTATCCTATCCAGTTAGTGCAAACTAGTGCAAGCTCTTATATACCCCTTATATTTTTTTATGCATTCGGTGACAGTTAGTAAATCGGGCCACCCCAAACCATACGCTACTAAAAATTCATGAATATTCATATAAGTGTTTTCCCCAATATTGGGTAAAAATATTTACCACAAGTTGGGCAAAAGTGAATTTCTAACCAACCATCAGTTACCCAACAAAATTTACCCAACTGGCAAAGGAAATGTGACAAAATTACACAACTACAGGGCAACAAGTACAGTACCCAACCCATAATTACCAAATACTGTTGGTAAATATATGCCCAATATTTAGGTAAAAAGTATTGACCAATATTGGTTACACCACTCGAGTGTCCAGTCGGTTAATAATAGCCCAGAATTGGGAATATTTTTAACCAACCAGCAGTTACCCAACTAAATTTACCCAACATTTTAAGAGTGTATAGTGACGTCAAAGCAGTTCTATATTATCTACGATTTGAAACTGATTTGGCCCTTATATAATTATTATATATATAGGCTTATTCCGGGTATACCCGACAGCTCACCCAAATCATATGTTTAGTATTCATATAAATGTTCAGAACCTAAATCAGGTAGATTTTATTTGTTGAAATGCCCATATTTTAATGATATTGGGATTTATATCCAAAATCGGATCGCAGTCGATCGTATGCATAGGCTGATAGGCATATAGACTATAGACAATAATTCTATACACGTCAATCCTCTTTCTTTCGTTTACCACAATCTTCTTCGTACTCATCCCAGAAAACATTAATTTACAATGGGCCCTTTTATTGTAATCATCTTGATTCAAATCTAACAGGCTAAAGCAAGCTTCCTCTCTTAAATCTTTTAGAAGAAACCTTAAACATTATCTAATTAGCTGTTACACTATAATTATATAAGTTCATAATAATTGTATTTGCTTTTTTGCCTGCATTGTGTCTATATACTGTCTAAACATAACAAAAACAAAACCCTTCCTCCAAGACATCTTTTTGATCATGCACAGCTCACTATGATGTGTATCTGGATTTTCTACTACTTTAAACCCATAGATGAAATTAACTGCTCTTATAAGCTTATTTTTATTTTGATGTTTTAGTGATGTTTATGTGTGTTTATTTCTTTTTTTACTTATACAGTCAAACCTGCTTGAGCGACCACCTGTATAGAAAGACCACCTGTCTATAAAGACCACAATGTTTGTTTCCCTTGAACAATGTTTCTCATTGAAATGTGTATTAAAGGAACCTGTCCATAAAGACCACCTGCTCATAAAGACCGCTTTTCTTGTCTCCCTTGAGTGATCTTTATATAAAGGTTTCACTGTATCTTGTCTCGTCTCTTAACTGCCATATCTATATGTTTACATAATGTTGTAGGCCCTAATTCTCTTTAATTGGTGAACCTAGTTTTAACAAGCTGTGCTTTTCCTTACACTGTAAAAAATTAATGTAGGCATTTACAGTAAATTACTGGCAACCCGCTGCACAGTAAATTAGGCAAAAAAAAAAAAAAAAAAAAAAAAAAAAAAATTCGTTGTCCTCGACCGACCGACCCAATTTTTTTTTTTTTTCAAAACCCAACCACGGCAAAACTTACGTGGAAAAGCGAACAAAGCCCAGCAACCATGGCGAAACTTTAATATTTTCTCCAAAAAAAAAAAAAAAAAAAAAAAATCCGACCGACCGACCCTCTTTTACAAAAAATGTCACTGGAGGACAACCAAACAAAAAATTTTTTTTGGCCTTACTGTATTTTTCACGGTATTGTACTGTTTATTCTACAGTTAAACGGTAAACAGCAATACATAACTGTAAAAATACAATATTTTAACTGTAAAAATACAGCTAGTATTTAACTGTAAATGATACAGTATTTTACTGTGTAGCCGGGTTGCCAGTAAGTTACTGTAAATAACTACAGTAATGTTTTACAGTGTAGGTTCTCCTATGATACTGTCTTTTCTATTGACTACCGTATACAACTAGAATTTTTGGACCTTTCCGAGGGAGCGTTCGACCCCCGCCCCCCCCCCCCCCCCCACCCCCAGTTACGGGCCTGACTAATGTAATTGTCACTCTTGATTACATTGAAAGTGTTATTGATTATGATCTGTATTCAATATTTGAACTATGACTGCAGTGGCGAATCTACATAAGGGAGAACTTGCCCATGCCCCTCCCCCTTGAAACCCCAAAGTACACAATAAAAAAAAAAAAAAAAAAAGACCCCTGTACTTTTACGGCACTGTGGCCCCTCTTTTACAAAATCCTGGATTCACCACTGCATGACTTATACTTTAAAATAGACCGGTTTTTCTGTAATGTATACAAATTTATGCACACTTCTTAATTCTCTGAGCACCTAGTGATGAGCTATTCCATTAACCTGCTTTTTATAAATGAGCACCTCAATGCTTGGAATCCAGTTTGCATACATTACTTGTTGCTATGTCCGGCAAGCCTCCGGCAAGCTTTGAGGTTGTCAAGAACAACCTTTGTTTGAAAGGTATGTATAAAATTTGCAACATTACCGAAGCGGTCTATTGTGATGTTCACGGCAGATTTCTGCAGTATTATGAAATAAACTCATTCATTCATCATTCATTCGTCGTCATTTCATTAGCAGGATGGGCGCGCGCAATACGGAAACAAAAACCGTATACGTATACCGGTATAATATGCCGGTACGTACTTTTTGGACACGTTTATTATTTTGTGTAGACGTACCTATATCCTTGAGCTTGTCACGTCGATAAAATACGTACATACATACACACGTACACACACACGTACACGTGTATACCGAAGATCTGAGATCAAGATTCATATCATAAATTAGAAAAAGTTGCAACGCATTGACCAAGACAGTCTTTATCTTGAAGACTTTTACTGTTGACTTTGAATTCTTAGATTCACAGGCAGACTAGATCTACGGTACTCAATCTAGTGAGTAGTGTCATTCTGAAAATTAGATCAACCAAGGAGTTCTTGGATCAACACTGGATTGTTTTCCTCATACCATCGAAATACTCGTCGCCATTAGTTCCCCGCGCCTGAGTACTGGGGTGTTAACCCTTCAAAATCGCGCCTAACTTCTTGTCTCATCTCCCGCAGAGCTCTGACTGTGAGTGAATTGAATTTGCTAGCTCGTCTTTGACTCAGATCTGTTAGGGTTTCTAACTTAGATTGCTGCTGCAGTATATATTCTAGTACAAGTGCACAGATACACGCAGCGAAAACATGGAAGACGTCAACTTGAAGCCTGGAAGTTTGCAAGAACTAATTGAAACTCTTCACATCCTTTTTGCTACAGACAAAGTTAATGTTGATGATGTGCAAGCTGCAATGGAAAATTATGAAAGTAACGAAGATGACTGGGAAAAGTATGCAGTATTCGAACATTACAGGTATGAATTATGATCATTTTTAGTTTTACTTTGTTTTAGTTTGCATGTTGAATTTAGTGAAGTCTCAAGAGTTCACTTGTGTGATCTGATTTTTTTTTCTTATAATTAAAGTCATTCTTAGACAGTTTGATTATGAATTTCATTATTAATTTTGTTTGTTGCACTTTTCTATCAATAGTAGACAGGTGTATTATAGTGTATGCTCGTTTGGGCACTAATTTACTTTTGCACCAGGTACCCAGAATTTGATTTAATCACATAGTTTGGGTACCCTAACCCTAACCCTAACCCTAACCCTAACCCACTTATCCAATGAACAAGGATAAATATAACCTTGTTATATATAACCTTGTCCTAACCCTAACCCATGTGATTAAATTAGATTTTGGTAGTACATGTATAAAATCAATAAACCACACCTGTCTCCATGTACATTAGGCATCATATTCACTTTCTTTTCAAGGTACTGTAGTTTGTATTATAAATAATTTTTTGCTCATGGGAACTCTTTTTTGATTTGGTATATAGCTAAACTTAAAAGTTTCTTGCAATTTTTAAATATTGTATTTTTCCTCTTTATGGAAGTTCTTGCAAGATTTCCAGAGCTAAATTGCTCTCAGGTCTGTGCTCCCCTTGTATTTTTACTGAACATTGAAAGGTTCCATCAATCTTCAGTTTAGTGAAGCCTGTTATCTTAGAATTCCTGTTAATGTTAATGTGATTTTTAAAAAAAAGTAGGTCAGCAGTTCAGGGCCCTGTTGCATAAAACTTACCATTGATGGTAACTTTGCCATCAATGGTAACTTCCATTTAAACCTTGAATTTGATTGGCTGTTGAGCAATGTTACTATGGTAGTAATTACCATTGATGACATATTAGTGATTATGTGTATTGGAGCGAATGGGGGGGGGGGGGGGGGTTGTCTGCAATTACTTTACAGTGACATTACCTATCTGGCCAATTTGAAATTCCCATATGTACATAGTGATAACCACTTTCAAAAATTCATAACTCTCTTATTGTTTATCCGATTTCGTTCAGACTTTCACCAATCTGCTTCTCTGATTTTTTTCTCTTTTTGTTTTCAGAGCAACTTGTCATTAAGGTTGGATTTCCCTTAAAAGAAGAATAAAAGGGCTTTCTGTTGGTGTTTACAAGCTTTGTTGTGATTGGTTTAGTAGAAATTAGACCACTTTTTGGTCAAATCAGAAGATGTTTCTTATCACGACACAGTACGTGTGCTAACTAGTGTACAGAGTCCCCAAACGCATGCGTAGTGCTGTGCATGTGGCGTAGTTAGTCTGCATACATATACCCTTGTTAATCTTTACATATACATGTACATGTATGACAGGAACTGAACTGTAGGTCTGTAGACTGCACCTCATAGACTATGTACTCTAGTTGCTCTTGCCAATGTTATTTGATACACCAATAGGCTGGAAAGGTCAGGCAAGGCTTCATGATTTAGAATTTCATTGAATTGTCAAAATAGAGTCTCTGCATACAGACTAGGCCAAAATTGTCTGCTACATACGTTTGCTTGATGACAGCAACTACTTGTATGTATAAAATTTTCCATACAAATTCCAAAGTTCTCTATGGATGACATCAGACATCACATTGCCAATACCAAGGAGTTATCACTCCTTGCCAATACCAGGACCTCTATATATTTAGTGATCTCAACTATCAAAAATTCATAACTTCCTTGATCGGATTATCTCAAACTTTCACTGAAAAATTATGTTTCTCTGTTTTTTGTGCTTTCATCCAATGATCCCATTCAATTTTCTGTGAAAGGTTAATTCCCCTAGATAAAGTTGAGTTCATGTCATGCTATCATATTGTGAAAGAAACTTTCTCAAAACATGAGGGCATTTGAAGAACAATCCTTATAATGAGACATTTCTACTATGATGTTCTTCCAAGCTGACATAAAAGGAATGAAAAAGCTCACAAATTATTTTTCAAATTTCCCAGAACTCAACTATCTCTTGCATTCTCTCCAACATATTCCATACAGTTTCTAATAATGGAAAATGGAATCTGTGTTTCTATAACTTTTTTGTACCAAAGTCTCATTATCTGTTAGTTTCCACTGCAGAAATATAAGCCTATTGGATCATAGGCAGGAATGGCTATTGATTGGACCATAACTGTGAAAGGATAGGCCAGGCCACCACAAAATATTGTGTGTGTGGGGGAGGGGGGGGGGGGGGGTAATTTGCAGGCACAAACCCTGGTCAGTTGTAAAAGAGTGTCTGCACTGTAAGACAACCATAGGCCCTGTACTATAGTTGCTCCTGACACAACACATCTGTCAAAACTCAATTACCCCCATACACAGAGTAAGGAACCTAGGTTAGGTTTCTCTCAAGACGCAATAATTTTCTAATAAAGTCATATTAGGTTATGCGCTTGCAGACTGGGGGAGGGGGGGGGGGGGGAGGGACTCACAGGATCACAGGAGCAAGTTGGACTATAATTCAGATTCAAAAGCACTTCAAGTTCAACCAAAGACCGTGCTTATTGATTATCTTTACATGCAGGAAGCTTAATCTTCCATATTGTGTTCTAGTTAAAGCAAAGGTTATGTAATCATCATCTTTGATGTGTACATAAAGTGGGTGTATGTTGATTGAACAGTGGGTGTATGTTCAGAACAAATACAATAAATAGCATGAAAGCATAATACAGTATACAATGTACATAAATGTCCTGGGTTAAGAATCTTTGGACTGGAAATCAAATATTAGATTATGCATTGTTGATCTGAAACTGAGAATGTAGAACAAGGTTATTAATACATGACCTTGGGAGTAACTGATAAAAATGAAAGTATCTATTAGACTATCTGTACACGTACATGTAGATACTGTGATAATGATAGAAATAATATGGATTAATGGATTTATATAGCACTTTATCATATGCAATAAGTCTTGAAGTGCTTTACAGATAGCATAATTGTATTGAAAAAAATGTATTCATGTCACATTCATGAGCATGAAATATATGTTTATGGAGATGATGATATAGAAAGCAATAAATCAAATCAGTTGACCTATGTGATGAACTTGGAGTATGAAATCGAAGTATCTTGGAGAATTGCATTGATTCACGTAGACTAAATACATTTTTTTTTTACAGTTTATGCAGGGCTTGGCACTCACAGGCGCCTGGAACAAATCTAAGTCTGAACCCCCAAATTTCAAAATTTTAACAAAGGGCAAATGCATAGAGACTAAACATCTTATTCCGGACCCCCTACTTAAAAATTTAGTGTGGAGCCCTAGGTTATGAGATGGTGGTGTGACCTCCAAAGTATCAAAGGAGGTCACAATGTGCAAATACATGTATTGATAATATCCAGTACTGTGAACAAGGTTATACATTAGGTAGCACACATATTGTGCTTAAGGTTGATATTTGATGAAAACTGACATATGGTACTTTTTTTTTCCTGTTGTTCGATTTCAGTTTTGGGATAAATTTGACATAAAAGATATAAATGTTGAACTCTTGAGTGGTGAGCTCTATGCATAGACGTACATGTATTGCCAAAATTGCTGGTTAGTTTAAAGGATTCGGTAACTTTGTGGAGGCTTGATTTAATAAATTGTTGAATTTTGATATCTGTCTTCAAGTGTCTTGTATAATGATGTTCATTCAGAAGGATAAATAAAACGCCAGGCATAGAAAGGTTTTCAAATATATAATGCTATTATTAAGATATCTATGACTGAATACTCCCATTCACAAAAGCGTATGGCCATACGCTTTAGTCTAACTCTGAGTCTATGGGGGAAAATGAGTCTGGCATTTCCGGTCACTTGCATATGTTTACTTTTGTGAAGCACACATGATGATTTTGAAGTGCTTTTTTTTCCCTGGGCTTCAGTTTTACACCATATTACATACACTGATAGCATGTAAGGCCAGGCAGCTCAGAGTTTATCAAGCCTCTACAAAGTTACCAAATCACTTTAATATGGACTCCGACTCTACATGTATATCTGAGTGGTGGGTTCTGCAGCCCACCGTCCAGTATACAGTAGCTACAAATCTGACTGTAATAAAAATACTGCCTTCGGAAACAACTCATGCGATATACAATGTATCCATACAACACTGCAACTCACACAGTGTGCTAAATGTATTTTGGCTTCATGTTCATTGTACATGTACGTTTATGTAAATCAGTCAAAATAGCAGGGTCTGTCATGGTAACAATACAATACTATGATAATCAACATTGTCAGTTCATGATTCAGATGATTTTGAATAGGCAGTTTCTCATGAAATAAAGGTTTATTGCTATCAAAATGTAAGATTATCAAGAAACTTCATTTCGCTGAAACAAAAGGTTTTATGTACATGTACATGTAGACTTGTATGGAGAGGTTTCATTTCCCCATTCATGATTAATTTTTGATATGTTTGATCAGTTAGGATGTGGTGTTGCAAATTTTTTTTATGTGTACATGTACATGTAGTTAAAGATGAATGCTCTAAATACATTGTACATGAAAATAAGAACCACTGCTTTGAAGTTTGAATGGTTTATGTTTTCTAATGAGTCATATGCTTCTTGAATATAACATATAAGCACTTAAAATTTGTAATGCATACATACCGGTACTTGAAATACAGTAGATTTGACAAATGCCCTGTAATTTTTATGCTGGCTCATTACAGTGCTTAGGCCTACTGTACACAAATATTTTGTAAAGTATTGTGACAAATGATCAGAAGGCATAGACTTCATGTACATGAACACCGCACGTGTATACTGGCTACAAATGTATTTAGATCTTTTTGTTTGATTTCCCCCCAAATTTGCTGATTTATTAGTCGTAGACACTTAGTTCCCCTTTATATGTGTACCTTCCTACTAGAGGATAGAACGTGTATCCTGTAATAGTGAACAGGTAAAAGAAAAAGCAGCTTTGTTCTTCTGGTTTATGATGTAAAGTAAATATGAAAATTTTGACTTCTTGCCAGACTTTTTAGAGGGTAAAATCGTGATGTGTACATGTACCCTGCATTATGCGGAGATTTCTGTTCTCATGCCGCAGAACTCATGAACATGTACAAATAGTTTTAAATGTGAAGAAGACTTCTAATAATGAAAAGTACTTTATATAATTACGAGTAATTTATTTTCATCTTGTACCAGCGATGAATACTGCACATAAAAAAGTATTAAAAACATTTCTGTCAAGGTTTTCTGTGAACTTTGAGCAAATCCCGCCTTCCCAAATGTGAATTTTGCAGTGGACAATTATGTAGGTCTTTTCAATTTTTTTTCATACTTAACTGGCCAATTTGTATGGATTCTCATTCATTTTCTATACAAGTTACATAACATGTGTTAGGCTTGTGTGTACGGTGACATTTTTCTTCCATGTGTGTAGAACTCTATGTAAGAGTGCATGCATATTTGCGCTATGTCCACTCTACTAGTCATTTTGTTTAGATTGCATTTTATGCTGGTGAACAAGCCTCTGACACACCCCTGCCATTTGACCAATCAGAGGTGTGCTTTTCTGAGAGATTTGGCAGATAGCCAACAAAAGAGGGTCATCATAGCAAGGAAGGATCTACTGTATCATAGTCATGCCACCCAGCATTGTTTTATAGTCTGCAACCTCAGACCTACATGTAATTTACTCTGATGTGGCCTGTGGTGGAAAGGAAATTCAAATACATGTACATGTATAATTCATTTTTCTGCAGTATTTATCATCAACTTTCCTATGCTGCATGGTCCCATTGGCCCCTATATCATGTACATGTAGTATGTTACATGTATGTTCAATCAAAAGTGAATATTAAAGGGAAGTCCACCCTAGTTGATTTGAATAAAAGCAGAAAAATTAAAGAAACAGTGAAAATTTTGAGCAAAATGCAATAAGAAAGTTATGAATAATTAAAGTTGTAATCAATCAAACACAAATTTGCAACTCTGTGACATAGGCCTACATGTATCTTGCAAGGTCCTCTACTACTATATATGCTCTGTACATAAAATTTCATATATTTTTATTTCTTTAACATTTTAATGAAAGAATAGATTTGTTTTATGCAGGTTGTGTTTAAAAACAAACATATATATGCAGTGATTATATCTGGGGTGCATGTATGATTGAATTTTTTCTTTAGAGGAATTTATAGATATCTTACATGTACATGTAAGATTTTTTTGTTTAAATACAGAGCAAATGGGAGAGGAGCTTACAAGATACATGTACATCACAAAGTTGCCAATTTGTGTTTGCTTGATCACAACTTCTAAAATTCATAACTTTCCGATTTCTTATCGGATTTTGCTCAAACTTCATCTGTTACTTTATTTTTTCGTCTTCTTTTAAAATCAACTTGATATCAGAATGGGCTTCCCTTTTAAATGCTTTTCAAGCAGCAAAATCAGGATATTTTGGTGTTCATGTACACTACATGGTGTCCCAGAAAAGGGTTCACAGTTTGAAATATTTTACCAACTTTTACATAGCAGAGTTTATGTTCAAATTAAATGCAAGCTTTAATATGTGCGTGTGAAAAAAAAGAAGAAAAATTTGTGGTGTCGGCTGGAATGTCAAAAGGAAGGAAAGGGCACCCGCAGGATTTGTGTAAAATCTGTAGAAAAAAGGATAGAAATTGTGGTGTCGAATGGAAGAAAATGAAACCAGGATGCGATCATTATGAGGTCGGGGATATGAAAACATCGCCATGATTTTAATTGGCCTAAATATAATTTTTCTTGTTTAATTCACAAATAATAAAGAAATTCAAATCATCAACACTTCAACTAAACAAATGAGCAGTACATGTAGGCCTAATTACAGGGGGGGGGGGGGGGGGGGCCGGGGAGGTGAAAAACACTCAAAACCAAAACTTTCCATGGTCAGAATCAAGCAGAAAGGAAAAGGTTGAAAATCATTGGTATAAATAACATATTTTGAGATATTACAACAGTCGCAATAATAATTAACTGAAAGTTGCAAGGTTGCAAACCCAATTAGTGGCAATTTTACCAGTACTATACTTGTGTAGAGGCTAATGGGAGATTGAACACGCACAATTTTATTATTTGAAACACATATAAAAAAATATGCAGAAAACATTTTGGCCTTCGATGCCATTTTTGTAAAACGACTTTGGCCTTGGTTGGTACCCATTGTAGTGGCCTTAGTGCCCTTAGAAATGTGAGGCATTTAAGGGCAAATTGGCCTTGCCCTAAAAATGACGAATTTAAGGCCTGACCTGTGGATAGCTTAGGTTCTCTAAAGATGCATGTAGAGATATTTTCACTGGAGTGAGCAAAGGCCACTTTTGTGAAAAATCCAGACTTGACAAGAATTTATATTTTTTCTGGCTGGTATCAGATAAGTTGAGAGTCATGGAAAGGCTTAGAAATTTCCATATTTTGATCAACAATAGACAATATTTGTAGGTTTTGTTCTCTGTGTGTACTTACTTACATGTATGTATCTCATCAATATTTTTATGTAAATGTTATGCAAAAGGTGATCTTGCTCACTTTAGCTTGAAATATCACCAGATTGTTTTGTGTCATTTGATAGAAGTGACGCTAAGCTATCCACAGTAGGCCCGTTTCAAGTACTCGATTAACTGTGTACTTACCCGATAAGGTCACTACACGACTTATAAAATTTCCATCGACTACTCGGTAACATAGTTGGAACTTGTGAATAACCCCCCAAAACCTCTAATTCAGAATGAAATATAGAAATTTAGCACTTAATTGTTAGTTCTAAGATATTTTAATGTCATTTGAATCAATAAAATTCACATGAGAACGTTTCTTTTCAGTAGCTAAGTTCTCGAGGATCGAACAGTAAAAACAATATCTCTCTGCGTAGGCTCCCACTACATTGGAAGCTGCAGTTATAAGCGGGTGTGTGAGCCAGCCGCGCACACATCGGTCACTGCGATGTACACCGTATGGTATAGCTCACCGTGTAAGTGAGCTCCTATCAAGTTTTCGTAAAAAAGGAAGGATGTGTATCAGCACAGAATATTTTCAAGATAGTAATAGATAAAAACAAAAGGACACTGAAATACTTCTTACGCGCTTGTTCGTTGCCGACGGGTCATGCATGGGCATGCCCATGTCGATTTGACGAGGGCATTGAGTTTGAGGTCGATCGCATGCTCAGAATGTGCACAATTTCAATACGGAGAAAGATGAATGGGATTTTGTGTACTAAAACACTACAAACCCAGCTGTACTTCCGGGTACGAGCGCCACCTCTTGGCGACTGGTAAAAAACTGCAGTATCATGATTATGACTGTGATGAAAAGGGGGAAGGAAATGACGATCTATTTCGCTTTATTTTACCTTGATTTTCATTTAGTCTTCATGAAAGTAGATAGGAGGAGATAATTTGCATTGCTCTGAATCTTAGAAGTTAGAACCAACACTGATCGTTTTAAACTTGTTTAATTTTAACATTTTAATACGGAAATCGGACATTAGTTACGGTTGTTGCACAGGCTGTTTGGGACTGGTTTCATGGCTTTACGCTGGTGCTCCGGCCTAAAAAGGTTGCGGGCTTCGGGCCGGAGCAGTCGGCCTGCCTTATTGGCAAAATCATTATACCGAGTAGTCAATTACTCGTCTGAAAAAAAGTCTGTGTAAACGACTACCGAAAACGGGCCTAATCCACAGTTAGGAAAATTTCCTACAAATATTTTGAAATATTTATTTGGGAGACTTTTTCCAACTGTTTACTTTTTTCTGGGACACACTGTATATAGGCTTTACCATTTACTAATGCTGGTACATTTAGACCCTTCAGGCAGGGCTCCATCTAAGTTTTTCTGTTGGGGATCTGGAATTAATTAACATATCCCATATTACTAACTAGGACCAACCCAACTTTCTCCAACCAAACAGTCCTCTTCAGGGATTACACATATGGTGAACCGTAAACCTCATCAACATTATCTATTCCACCATGCAAATGTCAACCTTCAAAGAACTAGCACCATTTGTACTAGTCAATCATTTTATAGTGTGTCCCTACATCATAAGCCTGCTATGTCATTTCATCAATAATGTGAAATGAAAAACATAATTTAGAAAGAGGAAAGATATTTAAAAAATTTATTGAAAATATTTATACCGTAATGTCACTAGTCGTGGAGAAGTTTGACAGCTTTGGATGATATTTTCCATGAAATACCATGGTTGTTGAGGAATCACCCGCCATTCGATGCCAAAAATGCTTGTGAATAAAATCCACCTAGAACATTGCATTTTGCTTCTACGGCGCGAACGCTACTGCGGCGCTTCTGCGGGGCTTCTGCTGCTCCAGTGTAGCTGCACATTGCACCAGTGTTGCCGCACCCTTCACAATTGATATTGCGAAGGAAGGATTAATCTAAGATAAATCACTCTGTTGTAAAAATATTCACTTAGTACATGGCGCGCTACTAAACCATACGCAGGAAGCTATCTGGATATTGCATTGTCTTTGCGGGATTGCGCATGCACACTGTAATGCACTTGTTTGGCTGCCTACATCATGATTTATGTGTTGTAGGAGTGGCACGTCACGACTGGAGCATAGGCATTCTCGGCAAGACAGCCAACTTTGAACAAAGATAATTCATTTCCAAAGTATTTTTTCATACAGAAAATTTGTCTGGCCAACATCTATGGAATTTAAGCTCTGTTACATCGAAAACAGAAAATATGGTACACATTATTTATTTTGTGTTAGTCTGCTAAAGAGGAAGTTCTTGTTTTACCCCCATATTAGCAGAACATAAAAAAGCCCCGTGGATAATTCTCTTTGGAAACAAACTTTTCCTGCCGTCATTCTTTGCACGATTGGCAGCGAGCAAAACACCGCATAGTTATTCCTTATTTATTTTAGTACAATATCTGCTAGCCAATGGCATTCGTTGATTTTGCTCCAGAGAGACTAGGGCAGTTAACACAGGGTGTTGCAGCAATGAAAATGTATTACAGTGGTGTGCCACGACTGGTGACATTACGGTACCTTTGTTTTTTGTTGGATACTTGAAAGAATGAAATATGTTTTGAATTAACTGATTGATCAACTAATGATTTATTTTATCTGACTGCTAAGAAAACCAGGGGGCATATTGCCTCAAGTCCTATCTGATGGACTTGGTAATAAAGATTTATGCCCTACAAAATGGCATTTAATGTTTTATCTCCTGTTATTTTCAAGTTTGGCTTGCCCCCAAGGTAGCATTTTTCATAGCCCTGGGTAAACTTCCGTCTGGGGTAAGCTTCCGCCAGGTGTAAAACAGATACCTTATGTCCCTCATGACTCAGTGGATGCCTCAAACCCGCAAGCTTAAACCGTTATGTAAGAATAGTTTATTGTAAGTTGTTATAGGTTATGGGATTGAATATTTCCTGAAGACACAAGTCTTATATAACAGCTGGATTAAGGGAAAACAATAGTTTTGTATTAGGTCTTTTATATAGTATTCTTCATTGAGAAGACAGTTTTGAATATCCTGTAAAGGGAGTCTCTCAGTGGAACATTCCTTCATGTTGGAAACAAATTAGAGGGAATTAGATCACTTTTTGTGTGTATCATTGATTGTCCTATAGCCCTACTAATTGACTATGACTGGAAGAATAATATGCAGTTAGTTTGATTGTGATCATTAGGTTTGAAGGGCTCATGATCATAAAATTGCACAAATGGTATAAGATTTTCATGTTTGCAGAACTTGCAGAAGATGAAATTATATTTAGATGTAGTTGTTAGCCTGAAATTAATGATCCTTCCTCAGAAGTAAATGTCTTTATCTTCATATGTGTCGGTAAATTCTGAGAACATCATTCATAGTTAGACATGTTATGTAACGAGCGTTAATCATTTGTTTCTTCTTGATTTTGATATTTTGCTTTGCTTCAATTTTGATTTTTTACATGAAAATTTGTAATGAACGATATACATGTAAGTGATTTCTTATATTTTGAGGTTACTGATGTAAATCACTTATCCCTCGTTTGTGCAGGTACACAAGAAATCTTGTTGATAAAGGAAATGGTCGCTTTGATCTGATGGTGCTGTGCTGGTCAGAGGGTCAAGGAAGGTGAGAAAAGAAATATAGAAATTTTTGTTCAATTATCATTATATTATCATTCAATACTTTGATGTGTCCTTACATACCTACTGAAGACAGGGATAGCAGTTCTCTAGCAGATGGAGGAAATCAACAAAGAAGAAGAAGAATATAATCATTGTGGCCCAATTTAGAAAGAAATGTGAATTGTAAATATTTTTCTATTAAAGTTACCAGTATTGGATAATGGTTATTGTTTATGCTGATAATCCCATGCTCACTTTTGCTGTAATGAAAAGTTCATTTTGATATGAAAACGTAAAGATATGAATAGTGAGGCCATTTCATATGCTATGTGTTTTTCTTCCTTTTCCTCTATTTCCCAGCTCAATTCACAGTCATTCCAACGCCCATTGCTTCATGAAGGTTCTAGATGGGACATTGCAGGAATCTTTGTTCGCCTGGCCAGAGCAAAACAAGAAGAAGGTGGCCATGTCCCAGCTAGCAGTCAATACCTATGGGAGAGACCAAGTGGCATACATTAATGGTATGTTATTCTCCCAGGTGTTTCTTCGAAGATTAGATAGTGCCTAACGTTTTATGAAAACATTGAAAATGTACACTACAAATCACTTTTGTGCCAGAACATTATGTTCCAGTGTCTTTTACAAGTTTTACAAGTTGGGTCACTCAACAGCAACAAACCATCAATAAGTCGAAAAGCCAGCAACAGAGCAAATGGGGAAAAGGGTGATTCTACTGAAAGGATGTTATTGATTTTTCTTGCATAACATATCTAAGCAAATTTTTTAAAAGGAGTAAACTACATGTAATATATTTTAATGGAAAGCTTGGAGTCTGAAGGTTCAGAATATAAACAAAGCGAAACAAAAAACAAAACAGCAAAGAACTTATTGTTGGATTTGAGCAGATGGGTCACATACAATATTTCATAAGATCTGAGCAGCTTTCTATTTCTCTTTTCCTTCTGAAATGGTTCTGCGACACATGCTCAGGTGATGATTGCTCCTTGGTCATTTACATTTAAAACCAAATTCCTTTAAACCCTGGACCATACGCTACACCTAACCCTATTCTTCAATGTAACCTAAAACCCAAATGCAACCCTTACCGTAACCATAACCCCAGTGGCAGATCTACATAGGGGGAGAACCGGCCCGTGCCCCCTCTTTTGAAACCCAACTGGCAAACCTGAAGTTCACAATGAAAAAAATAGCCCTCTTAATTGTGCACTTTTCCGGCTCTGTGCCCCCTCTTTTACAAAATCCTGGATCCGCCCCTGCATAACCCTAACCCTAACGCTGTTTCTTTGATGAAATACAACCTGGAGCATATGTTGCCGGAGCAAATGTCAGGTTACCTCAGCGATGTCATGGTAGCACATACATTGCTGTCTACCGGGTTGTAAATTTAATTGCTGGTCATTTTCATTACACGCACCAGTATATTTGCATGCTCAGTTGATGCAAACTAAAAGCCTATCCTGTTGTACATTAGCTGTGCTTTAGTTTTGTTTAGGACTTTCGGTAACAGATTTTGGTGGGTTTTGTTTGAAAGAAGTCTGGATTTGGACTTTTCTCTTTTTTGTTGGAGGGGGGGGGGGATGTACTGTGAAAAGGGAAATGACAGGGAATGAACTCGAAAGAGGAACTCATGAGGTTATTTTTTTCATCCAAGCCTCATGTGATTTAAATGTTTTTCCTTTTTTGGAAATTTTTGAAAATGGAAATATCATGTGGTCTGAGAGGAAAGGTTAGCTACCCAACAAAATCTCTTCTGTCAAAACATGTTTTTCTTTGAAAACCATCAATAGTTTTAGACAATACAGATTGATATCATTGAATAGTGATGTGAGTGGAATACAGAATAGTTTATGCAGAGAAATAACTGTTCATGTGAATAATAAAATAGGCTTTCAAATGATCAGTGTAGATTTGTAGACAAAATTTTGAGCTTTTACCAAATGCTAAAAGAACAAAAAACAACCAACATGACAGGTAGATTCAAGATATTTTACAACTGTCTCTTTGTTCTTTCCACACAATAATTTTACAGTATTAATAAAGAAAAAAATTTTTTTTTCAGTGATAGCATGCGTGACTTAATAGCCTTTACTTCTCAGGTTCACTTTAGCAATTGATTTTGTATGTGAGAAAATTATCACAAGATTACAATGACAGTCTGACAAAAATAACATGATAAATATTTTATTCATTCTGTCATACATTACATAATTCTTTATTGAAGCATTATTACCTCCAGATTGTGACATTCTCTTGAGTGCTTTTGAAATAATATTTTCTTTCATTCTTCTATTCTCTCATCTTAATCCTTTCACAACATCACTCCACATTTTGTGGTTTTGCTCAACAACTTTTGATTCAGAGCTTTAAAAATATATATACCAGATGCATGGGTAGAAAGAGCAAAAATTTTTGCTCACATTATGTCCATTTTTATTGCATGACGATATTGCGTTTGATGCCAGGAATTTTAAAAACGAGAATAAGCTTTGAAACCCTTAAATTGGCAACTCATTGAGAGGTTCAAAATCATTGTTATTTTATAAAAATTGGCAATCTTTTCGACAAAATTTATAGCCATGTACTATATCTTGTTCTCAAAGACATTACACCTAAGTATAGAATCATGTTACACTAAAAGAAAAATACTATTGTTGCCAATTTGAAGAATGAAATGTGATCAGTTTAGCCCTTGAATAATTCCTGTCCTGAAAGGGTTAAGGGAGAGGGAATGTTATTGTCCTCTAGATGTATGTACATGTAGACCTGTGTGAAGGCCTCAGCAAAAACATCTGCCCCATCATGCATGCAGTCTGTACTATTAATCATACACTTATGGATGGGATACTTACATGCACAGCTAGGGTTATCTTGTTTCATAATTAAATATCACTCCTGTAATTATATTATGCTTGGTATGTAGGCTGGTTTGCACTGCCACAATTGTATACAAAATTTACAAATTAAGTTAATGACTTCAGTTTAGATGATCTCTATAATGTAATAGAACACAAAGTACATGTATGGAATAAAAAGACATTTACCAAGGACATCATTAGGCCAGTCTGATTTTCAAAAGAAGCATTTTACAAATTAAAGAATGCTCTGAGACTAATAGTGGAAATGTGACATAATGTGATTGTCCAAAGAAATCTAATTTGAAGGATTGGTAAGACCATTTAATTTTCTTGAGGGCTTTCGTGTGGTTGATGTATAATTCTGTTGGGTATTTCTTAATTTAATGATGGCGTTGAGGCATACCTATGCTACTATATACATGTACTGCACACAACAAGAGACAGAAATGGAATTATCAGTCTCTTTTCTAAACACTTAATCAAGCTTGATAGTCTACCATAACCCAAATTTTCAAAGCCAAGAGGCTTGCATGCATACATTCCTTATATCCTTCTGGTAAAAAGATCCCCCCCCCCTTCTTAATAAGATAAAAAATGGAAATAATAAAAAAAATTCAAAAGTAACTAAAAAAAAGGGGGAGAGAGAAATACACTAAAATCATTTAAAGTTACAAAAAAAAGTTGAAAATTTAAGTTATCTATATAAGAGCTCATTATTTCTCACAAATTTTGTATGCAATTTACTGTTTAATGTTATCGGAGGAATATAGAAAGTACTTTCATATTAATCTGATTCCTTGATTCAAAGTGTACGTGTATGTTGGTTTTTTGCAATCTCGGAGACTGAGATATCAGGTGATTTCAAAGAATTGACTTTGATTATATACTAGAGTCATGATGAACCTGCTTTAGTGACCCACGTACAATTTAGCTATAAGGGCATTTATTTTGTTTCCCTTCAATAGTACTTCTCATTGAAACTTTTAATTCAGTAGTAACCTACACATAAAGACCACCTTCCTTGTCTCCCTTCAGTGGTCTTTATGTGCAGGTTTGACTGTGTATGCAAATCATTACTGCACACCATCTTGTTAGATTGTATGGGTCGTAATTGGGTAGAGAACTCTGGCCGCAGTTACCACGTTTTTTCTTGTCTCCTTTGAACAGTCTTTATTAATGCTAATCACTTCTGAACACCAAGAATTAATTTTGTGTTCTTCCATCTTGTTAGATTCCAAGGGTCTCCATCGGGTAGAGAATCCTAGCCACAGTTATCAAGTTTTTCTTGTCTCCCTTGAACGGTCTTTATATTCAGGTTTGACTCTGCTGAGTACCAAGATATATTATTTCTATCTATTTAGATTCTAAGGGTCTTCATCGGGTAGAGAATCCCAGCCACAGTGACCGAGCTGCCAGTCTTCATCTCTACTCCCCACCATTCCAGTCCTGTCAGTGCTTTGATCAGAGGACAGGCAAATCAACCACCAGTACCGTCACCTTCTGGTCCAAATATGGGGAGAGGACACCCTTTGTAAGTATAGTATCCATAGTGAGATAATAACTTTTACAAGTAAGCTTTAGGGAGACTTTATTAGTACTTGTTATATGGAATACTTGTTAGCCTGTCCATATTGTACCTAAAATATAAACCTTATGTTTAAGTTTAGCTATGTTTAATGGTAAATAAAATGAATGCTGCCACTGGATGCTTGAGCAAATGGGAAGGAGAACATATTCTTTACCGTGCAGATGCTTCGAGAATTGGATATCTTGCTTGAAGGGATAACTGCTTGGCAATTTGCCACCTAAAACAAGGTCAGGTACAACGATTTTTGTCACTCTGTAATGTATGCAACGTCCGTCTGGTTTACAGAGTTCCATAAATTATACTTGCCACATCCCCAACTGTACCTCTGTGAATGCTAAAGATGGAATGTGTTCTGGAGGTTAAACCATTAGACACAAATGCTTGAACTTAGGCCATTGGAACTGATAGTGCTGTTATGATACTGATGAAATGGGAACATACATTAATTTAGGTCTGGAAGTTCAAAAAGAGCTCTGGAAAGAATATTAAAAAAGAGAGAGAGATGAAATTTTTTTTTTTAGATATACATAATTCACCCCTTGAGGAAACCTTTGTATGAAAACACATACCGGTAAATAAAAAAATTGCTGATAAAATACCAAAAACAGACATTGAAAAGTGCTCTGAAGTAATTTTAATCAACTTTAGGAAGTTATAGGTATTTCCACAATGTACTAATAAACACACATGGTGTTCTGGATTAATTTTCAAAATTCTTGTTATCTCTCTTCTTCTTTTTCATCTGTGTGGTAATTATGCTGCCTGTAACTATTGTGGCAGAATATTTACCTTGTTGAAAACTTTGGAAGTAACTTTTGTACCAAAAAAAAAAAATGTTATGTGTAACACTTACAGTGTGACCAAGTTTGTACATAATGTGTATCAATTGAAATTAAATATTTTGAAATTGAAAATAAATCTACAAGGTTTTTAGTCATAGAGGCTATATTTCTTTGTTCATAATGATTAACTTTACAATTCTTGAATCTGCGTTCATTGTCAAGAAAATAGACATGTCTTTTTTAGCCCAAAAAGATTATATACAATATAGAAAATGGGTGGTTTAAACTGCCTATAGCATCGAAAGGGTTAAAATGCATCAGTAAAAAGATGGTGATATTTTTAATGCCAGGAATTCACCTATGGATAGGAAGATCACAATATCGTATGAATCACTGGAACAACAGATATTACAACATGTCAGCTGTATAGGCTGTTGACATGGAACAGTGTTAGACGAGAACGTCTTTCCCCTCCTTATTCCCCTGTGACTGGTCCGTGACATTTCCTCATCTGTTTTCCACCTTGCAGAAAGTGGACCGCTCTCCTTCTGTGTGTTTTGAGCCTGAGAACAACTAGAAGTTGAGCATCTCTTTGAACAGTTCCTCTGTGAGTCGTCAAGAAGGCAAAGAAGAGGAAGATACAAAAGAGAATATAACTGGTGTATTCACTAGACTTGGGGATCAGGAGATTGTGCAAGACCTATTTCTAAATCTAAACTGGAGTATGAATTGGGCTGAAAAATTGTGTTTTGAAATAAACATCCATTGTGATTATAAAGATTGTAAGGGAAGTATTAGAGAATGTAGGAATTGCCAATATGTTTGCCCTTTATTTGCCCTTTATTTGCCCTTTATTTTCCTTTGATCACTGATGATCAGTGGAAGAGAGTATAACCACCTCTCCAAGATGTGAGCAAGGGTTCTCTGGTTGCAACTCTTCTGCTTTAATCCCCAAATCATATTGGTTTTACTTGACAGTTTTGTTTGTAACTATTCTTGCTTTTTAAAAAATCCTTATTCATAGTAAGTTATTATACCTACAATGTACATTTGAAACAACTCTTAGAGATAAAGTTGAGTTCTGGTCATGGGATTATATTGTGAAAGCAACTGGGAAAGGTTGATCATGTCTACATAAGAATTGGTGTATACTGTGAGTATTTGGAATCATCAAAATGATAAGAAAATGACCCAATCTCGCTGAAAAGCACATACACTGCACACAGAAATGGGTATATGGGACTGTGCACACATGTGGCATGAATGTTGTCGGCCCAAACTCTTTAGCTATTTCTCATCATGTTTCAACTATGAGGGCATTTGAAGAGCATTCCTTTTTAGGGGACATTTCTACAATGTTTTTCCAAACTGACATAAAAGAAATGAGAAAGCTCACAAATTATTTTTCACCCTTCCCAGAACTCACCTTCTCTTTAACAACTAATAACAAGAGCCTCATTTGATGTAAAATGAATGTTTGTACATATACATGAAACTGAAATGTCACAATAACTTTAAATGACAAAAAAGACACCAACAATCAAACAAACACAAACAAAGACAAGCAAACAAACAAAACCAATATAATAACATTGATTTGTAAATTGCAGTTGTGAGTGTATTTTTAATAAGTGCCTTATATTTTTACTGGTATTGCAAGAAATAAAGACTAATTTTGTGAATGCAGGTGATGATGGAAATATTGCACTGAAATTATTGTTGGTAATTCCAACTAGGTGTATTGTAGACTTGTTTGAATTATTTGTCTAACTCATGTAAAGATAAGCTTTGTAGCAATAGTAATGACTTCATTGTATGTATGAATGAATGGTTAAGAATTTGGTTGTCATTTGTCCCTGAATAGTGATAGTTTCAAACCCTAAAGCCACCAAAAAATGATAGTGTTGGTGTAACCCGACCAACCCTAAAATTGAGTCCTACCCAAGACTTGAAAAAAAGTACCTGAAATCACAATCGATCATTGAAAATTTTGATTTTCGTGATTGATCGCAGACACCTCACGTAAGAGAAAATTTAGTGAATAGTTAGATCTGTCATTTTGTCATTTCTTTGACTCTGTGAGAGCAACTGGATGTACGTACAACTCAGATGTATATCAGACAGAGGAGTTTAAAAAAAAAGGGACCTACCTACCCTATTTTTCATTGGCATGTTACTCCAGTGGTCCCAGAACTATGGTGATTTAGTAGGATTAAAAGAGGGTGACATTTGGCTCTCCATAATTCGGTGGCCTATATCCTACACACTTAGGCAGGGGCTTAAGTAAAGCGCTTTTTGAGAATATGGGCCAATATGTGCAATCCATAATGCCTTAAATTCCCTAAGTTTGATTTTACCAAGTATGCAAGCAGGTTCAATGTCCACAACAGACTGTCAGAATACCATATCATAGCTGCCAACCATTCCTATTCTGGAGGAATGATTCCTATTTTTTGCCTTCAAACTAATGTTCCGAACCTTAGTTTACTCATTTTTTTTTTGAAAACATCTTTTAAAAGCATATAAAGTACGGTTAACTTTGCATAAGTTGAATCTGTTGGGACCACTAAAAATAGTTCGACTTATGAAATGTGAATAACACATGTTTTGCATAGTTTGGTCAAAAAAATTGATTTGACTTCTAAAGGGAAAGTTCGACTTATGTGACTTCGAGTTATGCAAGGTTAACTGTACACTTTATTCCTTATTTTGAATTCCTAATTCAACTTTCCAAGGTTGGCAGGAATGCCATATGTGTTTTTAGATTTCAACTGAATCCTTTAATTTCAGTATAATTACATTATGTACAAGTTCAATTTTACAATTGATGGTGGTGTACCTACCTATACAAGTGTGCATGTAGGCGATTTGCATAACCCAATCTGTATTCATATCAGTATTGTTTGATCAGTGTATAATGCTGATCAGCCACCAGATATTCATGTTATGCTTCCCTGCACACCAGTTATTTGTTTAATTTGTTTAATACAGAGAAATCGTTGGAAATTGCAATTGAGTTTAAGAATGATGATCATTTTCTATGTCATCCCTGAAGTGTTTTTGTTTCTGATTATTTTCAGATGCTTAACATACATGTAGGTTGAAAGCATCATGTATATTACCCATATATATCTATCATACAAATTCATGATTGTGGTATTCTGAATATCCAAATGGAAGCAAAGTCGATGTGTATGAAATGAGTTTGAAAGTTGTATTGTGTATGAAAATCATCCATAACATTCTTATTACATTACTTTAATAATTAAGGAGATGAATGAAGAATAGCATGTTATATGTATATAGAGTCATTAGGCAGCTGAAGATTTATATGTTGATAAACTAGCTAAACCTTGTTTGTGAATGATCTTCAGCCATTTCATGTATTCAATTATGCCTTATAAATATCTTTGTTGACCTTTATTGTGATTAGCACACTCACATCAGTCATCAAAATAAAAAAAAAAAAAGAGAGAAAAAAATAGAGAGTGAAATATTTATTTGAATCTTGTCAAATTGGTATAACCATACCACGTGGCTGGATATGTTTCTAATGGATCTTTCCATGTATCAAATGTAATGCATGAATACTATTCTCTGGTCTGAATGAAATCAGAAAATTAATTTTCTCACTTTGGTAATGTTTATTGGGATTGTGGTACAAATGTAAATTGTTCTTCCATCTGATTGATAGAAATATATTTTTGTCAGTGAAAAGTGACTATTAAAGGATGAAATGCTTAATGTAAGGGGAAATAACCATATGATTGTGCATATACATGTGCACCTGTAAGAGTGGAATATGTGGTAATTATCAAAAATATTACAGGGATGTGATGTGTATGTATATTCCAATGAAGTATTATCTCAGCTTGTCATTGCTATGAATCTATACCTAACCCCAAAAAAGTAAGTTCCCCCCTGACACTTTTCAATAAAACTTTAGAAATATGTGATGAAATCTGCTCATTCTAATTGCAAAGTATGTAGAATTTTTATGTTTTCATAATCAAATTGTTTTTACTGCATTCAGTACGAGAAAAAAAGGTGCACTCTGCGTTTCATAACGCAATGCAGGGTGTACATGTGTGTACATATTCAGTTCTTTTAATGCAGTTTCATGAATCTGGATGGCAAATTAGGCCTCTTTACATGAACTAAAGATGAAAAGAACTGAAAGAAGTAATCACATGTCCCATCGCATGTAAACCCTGCATTGAATTATGTATAAACACAAAATGCAACCTTTTTTCTTGCACCGACAGCAATTAAAAACATAATTTCATTATGAAGACATAAGCAATTGGTCACAAATAACTAATCAAAATATGGGTAACATACATGCCATTCTCCATACTTTGCTTTTTAAATGAACAAATTTCATCAAATATTTCTAGAGTTATTTTGAAAAGTGTCAGGGGTAACTTAATTTTTTTGGTTGATCATATTTTTCATCGCCTGGCTTTTTATGTGATGAATGGATCATGTGACCTTTAAAAAAAAAACTGAACTGTCTACATATTACCGCCATTATGTCTGGTAGACACAATTTGAATCATATGTGTGTGGTTCGGTTATGATATCAATAACGGCCATTGTTATGTGAGTGATATGAAATAAAGCAATTTATAGTTGGCAATGGTCCTTTCAAGATCAGAGTACAGTATTAGAATTAGCATATGGTTTCTCAGTTGGTTGAATATGTAACTGGGAAAAAGTCACCCAAACTGCTAATTCCAGTGTTATTATTGTCATAGTCTGTTTTCTGATTCAATTGGAATTATCTGCTCCAGTAGTAGAAAACAATATACCTTCTTCACAATGCAGTATTAGATACATGTACATGTATAGCAATGCAAATGTTCTTTGTATCTGGTTACAACAAAAGTAAATGAACATTTTTCTAGCTCGTGGTTTTGCACAAAAAAAGTGCAATTATCTGTTTCATCGGTTATATCTGCTAAAGTGGCAAAGTGGCTGTGCTTTATTGGAGTGAAAGAAATACCACATTTTGATAAATCAAGGTAGATATTGAAATTTGTATTTGCTGCTATTTTAAATGAGCGAATATTTGCTCCAGGTATTATTATATCAAATATATTGGCTACAGGGCTTGATAGTGATTGGGTTGTAGGTTAGGTTTAGGGTAAGGTGTAGTATAGTGTTGGGTCCAAAGATGGAAGAAATTGGACTGGTGTGGGAAATTGACAGTAGAGCAATAATCTATGTCTTGCATAAAACATTATTTGACAAGAACAATTTGCAGCATTAATTGCATCAGTTTGGAATTTTTAAAAAATGGAATGGCAGTGTGTCACAGAATTCAAAACAAAAGTTGTGAAAGATTTTTTAATGTATATTTGAAATTAATGTTGGTATGTATATACAAGTTGTGGGAACTGTTCACAGACAGTGCTGTAGGCAGACTTATTTTTAAAAAAAAGACCTACTCAGACTAATTGGCAACTTACTTTTAAGAAAATTACTTTTTACAGAAACTCTATAATTATTGTAAGATTAATGATCTACGCAAATACTGTATACGCCATATATTTTAAGAAAAAGGATACCCATGTTTAGGGATTTCTGGCGAACTGTAGACCCGGTACCCATGTTTTGGGATATGTCATAAAAACTGCAGCTGACAGTGTAAAATTTTCGCGAGTTTTCTCTGCGCAGACGATCAGGCCAGGCTCGTCCGGGACACGTACAGTACTGGTATGTCTGGATGTGTGCGGTAGTTTACATACCAGTGATTTTGAACAGAGATTTTAGATTTTTCTCTGAGTTTTCTTACATTTCTTTCCTCAAACCTCAAGAAATGGATTGAAAAAATACCTGAGGCACAGGATTTCGGGATACCACCCATGTTTAGAGATTTTGTTGAAAATGTGAACCCATGTTAAGGGATTTTTTTGGTAGAAAACGGGACCCCTGTTTAGGGATTTCTTGTGAAAAAGCGACCCATATTGGCGGCACATCCCCATGTATAGCCGGGGTAATAATATGATTGCAGGGCCCTCAGGGAAAACAGTATATCATACTGATGAGGCTACACTGGGTAAACAAGACATTATTATTATTATTATTATTATTATTATTATTATATATGGAAGTACCCCCCCCCCCCCCCCCCCCCCCCCGGGATTTGAACAAGCCTTAAGGGGGAAGTTATGTAGAGATGCAAAAAGTGATAGACAGGTATTAACATATATTCAGGATATTTGAAGAAAAAAAATTGAATTATGACCATAGTAGGTCATCATGTTGAGTTAGGTGTATGTTTTAACTCATGTGTTTTGTTTATTGTACTTCTCTTGTGACCATAGAGAAGCAGATTAATTTTTGTTATTAACTATTTGACTGCTGATATTACAACTGAAATCTTGAAATCAGTCTTAAATAATATTCAGAAAAGTAGATGTGCGTTGTATTATTAATTTTTTGTGACAAAAAGACATGTACAACATGTATTATATTTAGTTGACAGACTTAGTTTTGATTTTCAGTACCTCTTAGTACTTTCAGCTTCACCTATTAGTTTCTTATTGTTTTTCTTCATATGCATGTAGCATGTAAATAGACAGTCATCAGCTCATCATAGACACCTTCAACCAAAACATGAGAGGAACCAAGTGCTTGTACTTATTGTAGAAGTGCCTGCTTGAGATTCAGTCTCAGCGATAAAGTATTTAGGGCATGCTAAAACAAGTACTTGTGTGCCTCAAAAAATATATTTTGCCTGAAGCATAATCTTGAAGATGTTTTATTTTTCATGTGTGTAAGTATATTCTGATGAAGGGGAGAGAATGATATTGCTTGAAGATATGAAAGCTCACCTTTCAGTTTTTGTTTAGAAGTGCCTGCACTTTACTCTCAAGTATCTTCTAGCTTCTACATTTCTGTGATGTGTATTTTGCCTCTTTTTCTGTCTATCTACTGTCTGTATTGGCATCCTTTCTTTTCTCTAGATGTATTCGTATTAAGATAAATACTAGGTGTATTTTCCAATGTTGAACTTTCACCATACGATGGTGTAATGGTATTGTATTACCATCTATAAGGTGTTTTCTTTTTCATATCTGTAAATATATATTCCAAAATGGAGAGGAAATAAATTGCTGAAAGGGTAAAAAGTTCATGTTTTTTTTTGTGCTTTGTCATTTGTGGAAAGTGCACATAATTTATAAGTTGCTTCTAGGATCCCGTGCCATATAAATTCTACAAGGATGTTATGATAATATCCTAAATTGTTAGTAATAGGGCAATTTTTATATAGTCTATGCATAAAGATTTTCGGAAAGTTGGAAGTGAAACAGCAAAGTTTGTACATTACATGCATGTACTCCCCTCTTTCCCGGTATTTTGATCTCTTGGATTTTTCCATTTCGATCTCTTGGATTTTTCCATTTTGGAAAGCTTTAATCATGTTGCCAACCCGTGATTCTACAATTACCCACCAAGGGAACAGCCAATTCAGTTCAATTTATTAGGTTTACTGAAATAAAATCCTCACAAGATAGGGTTGTTATCAAACAAAATGTATCCAAGCTAAATACAGCTGTCAAGAACATAACCACTGAAAGTCAACACCTGCTTTTATAATAAAAAAAGGTGGGTCCAAAGTACTGAAATTATATTTCATAAAAGCCATTTAATAATTTTTAATGACTGAATGTTCATCATTTGTCATACCTAGATCTTCAAGAAAAAAAAATTAATTTCTTTATCTACAGTATTACTGCTGTATACTAGGCAAATAAAAGAAAAAAAATCAAGGTTAATATGTTTTTCATGATGTTTAATAGCTTAATATAATATTTATCAATCAAGCATTCATGAAGAAGAGTCGTGCCATGTGTAGGTTTTAAAAAGTATTTAGGCAAGTTCCATAAATTTGTTTTATATCTGTCTAATCTCAACTTGTAAAATAGAAATGACAGTACTTTCAAATAGTGACCTTGTATATACTTTAACAAGAATCATATCTCATTCTCAATGTATTTTCTAACTCCAAGGTTAAGGGGGAAAAAACTTGCAGATTGTAAGTGAACTTAGAAAAAAAGGAGTTCTTTAATATTCCTATCAAGTTTTTCCATATTTTCATTTACAAGGTTCTGAAGATAATTGGCTTGTAAAATCACCATAGTGCCCAGTTCTGTAGAGATCAGTATTTGGGAAATCCATCTGGATAAGTTAAGAGCAGTAAGATCTCTTAGAATGACAGAGCATGGGTGCAGACATCGAGGGGGTACTAGCATCACTGGGGGGGGGGGGGGGGGGGGGGGGGCCACCAGACTTACTCAGTGGATGAAAGGGTGAACTGATAAGGCTATCGACTGGCGGGGGTGTGTGGAAGGGGGTCGCATCATCTTCACTTCACTTTTGATTTCCCCACTCCCCTTTTTTTCTCTTTTTTTTCTTTTTTTTCTTTTCTTTTCCCTCTGTTCGATGGGGGGGGGGGGGGGGGGGGGGGGAATGTACTACCCTTTATCACTGATCCCTCATGATCAAATTGATTTTAAAAACTATATTAGAGATGAAAATATAAGATTGATTGATTGATTGATTTGATTTATTCAGATTCCACATTTACAATGAAATTACAACAATATGTATAAATTACACACACTGCAAAAACAGAGAATACATGAATATGACATAGAAAGGTGACAAAATGATATGTGGAGGGATCTACTAAAAAGCTTAGCTTGTGTGATGTAGACCCCTAATCGAATAATGATACAATAATATATGTTTAAAAAAAAAAAAAAAGATTTTCGTTTAAATTAAAGTAATTGTTTGGAATGAGAGGGAGAAAATTACTAAACAAAACATATGTACATTATATACAGGTGAGCTAACATTACAAGATACGATTAATGAAATAAAAGAGATTTTGAGTGGAAATCAGTATATTATATATACATTATTATGGAATGAAAAGAAAACAAATAAATAAAAGCAGAGTGAATTATTTACATCAGTATAAATCAGTCAAGTGTTTCTTCACAAGATATTTGAACCTACTTAAGTTAGGGGTAAGTTTTAAATTCTGTTCTAATGAGTTCCAATATTTGGACAATCAAAAATATAGTTTACTGGCAAAAGCCGTTCAAGTTTTGGGTAAACGATAATCGTTTGCTTGCCTGGTGTAGTACATGTGTAAAGTGCTATTTTTTGCAAACAGTTGTTTCAAAACGAATGGCATATTATTTTTATCAAGATTGTACATGAATCGGTACAGCTGAAATCGATAAAGGTCATGAATTATGAGAATACGATTTTGCCGAAACAAAATATATTCTCGTATTCTCAAGATTGTTTTAAAAGACATATTCATTGCATCTACATTTAAAAAGAATCTATAACATAACAAATATAAATGTGATATTCAGTCATAATGATGGATGTAAAATTATATATATATATATATATATATATATATATATATATATATATATATATATATATACATATATATACATATACATATATATATATATATATATATATATATATAAATATATATATATATATATATATATATATATATATACATATATATATATATATATATACATATATATATATATATATATATACATATATATATATATATACATATATATATATATATATATATACATATATATATATATATATACATACATATATATATATATATATACATATATATATATATATATATATATGTACATATATATATATATATATATATATATACACACACACATATATATATATATATATATATACATATATACATATATATATATATATATATATATATATATAACAACAGTCTATAAATGTCACTTTGAATAGAGCAAGACCATTTTATTGCACATTTTTTGCACACAAATAAGAAATCAATATTGAAACACTAGATGGCAGCAGAGCATATAGGAGACTATCAATACATAGCGTTGTATTTTGTAATGATAAACTATACGCATTTGGACTAACTCAATCAAATTTATGCTCATTTTGTAAAAAAGATATAGAAACATATTGCCATGTCTTCTTTAAATGTAAAGAAGTGTCAAGTATATGGAAGGAGGTGGGAAATGAATTAAAAATGTTTCAGCTACTTAATCTACAATGGATTGATGTGTTACTGGGCTTTAGAGTTGATATGAAAGACAATATATTACTTAATCATGTACTGATTATGGTCAAATATATGATTTACAATAGTCGTAAAAATGGAAGGGTTCCTACTAGTAAAGATATATGTAAGGCTGTAAAGAACTCCGAAAAAATTGAATATGAAAAGGCAAGAATAAAGGACAAACTAACACTACATTTTAAAAAATGGGAAAATTTCACTCCTTAAAAGGAGTGAGGCGTATTATATCAGACATATGCATGTTTGTGTATGTGTGTATGTATATGTATGTGTATATGTATTTGTGTATATGTATATGTATATATATATATATATATATATGTATATATATGTATGTGTATGTGTATATGTGTATATGTATGTATATGTTTATTTAATTTAATATCTATATATCTACTTATATGATTATTTCTATATTTAAAAAAAATAATTATTGGAATTATTATTACTATTATTGTTGTTGTTTTTGTTATTATTATTAATAATAATAGTAATAATAATGATAAATGTCTTCATTTATGTCTTCTTCTCCTCCTCACTCCCTCATTGATCCAACCACTTAATTGTTAGTATTGTGTTTTTATTATTGCAACAGTATGGTTACAGAACTCCACTGATATAAGAAATACTATATAATAAATAATGTTAAATAAAATCGAAGAATTGAAAATGCACTGCATGTAGTTTATCCTATATATGTAAAGATGACAGTTTGACTTATCATGTATACTATGGGTTATAAAGCAGCACCTTCACCTTTTTTCTTATCTATCTTTTAAAATCTTTATTCAGATTGCAGATTTTGCATTGTATTATTTGTTTTGGATTGAATTATGTATTGTGTTTACAATGTATGAAAAAATAATGTATCTCTGTACAATTTTCTCGTCTGAATATCTGAATAAAGGCAAAAAAGCATTAAAAAAAAAAAAAAAAAATATCAAGTAATAAAGCATTATTGGTAAATGTACAGAGGTGACTGAATATAACATTCTATCAGTATCCATTCCTTTCAGTATCCATTACTTTATAGGTCCTATAGTTTAATCTCATTTTCCAATAGGCCTACATGCACAGGACTGCATAATTTGAATTTGGGTTATATCTTATACATTTCAATATATATTTGTTTTACTAATGGCCTGCTGAAATTATCAAAACAACAAGATTTTTACATGATTGCAAAGACGGAAAACCCCCCCCCCCAAAAAAAAAAAAAAAAAAAAAAAACTCAAGGGTAATTTCAATACCAGATTGTTTTGCCCATAGAAATCATGCTCAGATTATGTAGTACAACAAACACACACACAAACCCACGAACACACACACGCCCACACACATACACATACACTGTATGTTATTGTAATGTTTGCACATTTCAAAAGGTGATAGACAAGGCTACTGAAATTTCCTAGGGTTTATTTCCTGAAAGTTTCAGCAATCATGTTTTTTTATGCATTTACAGGGATTTTTTAAAATCAGGATTTGGTATCTTTGCCACCCAAAACATGAAAAATAGGTACCTTTGGTTGAACTGTGTATATATTTATTAAACAATGCTAGAAAATGCACCTCAGAAAGTTAGAAGCAAGTTATTTTCAATAAGCATGTACAAGGCATTAACCATGTTGATTTTCCAAAATTACAGCAGCACAACAAATTAAACTGTGCATTATGTGTTCATCCTGGGCAACAATTTAAATTAAGACTACCATTATCCTGGATATTACACTTCAATTGTACAATTTCAGTTTTTAATCATAGATATCTTGATATCTACATTAATTATTGATTTACAAATCTCAGAACATCTTTACATCAACTATCATAAATACACTCTCATGAAATTGGTAAATAGTTCAGATCACAAGCAAAGTTACTGGCAGTGTTTAGAGGGATTTATTCTTCACAGACTGGTCACTGTACCTGAGTCTTTTAATTGAATTGAATTGAATTGAACTGAATTGAACTGAACTAAATTGAATTAGAATTGAATTTTGGAAACAGCACTATTGCAAAAATAATTATCGACAGTAGAGTGAGGAAAAACAGCTCTTGGGTAAACTGTAGCAGATCTTTTGGGCTTTCCAATACTGTATATTTGATTTACATAACTATTTTACCTTAAAGTGATTGATTAACTTTGTGAAAAATTGTAAAATCAGCTCAAATGCCAGTGAATTGTGTGTAGTCCTCTAACTGCATATATAATTAAGGATATGTGAAAGTATGAGAGAAAATGGAACCCGTTTACTATCCTAAAAAAGAGAAAATCGCGATCAATCGCTAGCGCAAGTCGCTCGGCTTCTTCGCTGCGCTGCAGTCACAAAAACCAAGCACCAGCTCTTGGCGATTTCAGAGCGGGTTTCCAGCCCGTACGGTATTCTGTGATAGAGCGAGGTATGCCAACCGTAAGAGTTCTTTAGGGTTCGGTGGTACTCTATCCCGACATCAATGTTCAATCGTAAATATCTTGATATATAAACGACCGATCAGCTTATAAAACTCAGGCGATTCCTGTCTGAGCTAAAGGTTTGCAATTATGATTACAGCATTAGCTGGAACAGTGATTTTTTTTTTCAATCCTGGGCAAAGTTAATCAATGCCTTTAATCTTCTAAATGAAATATACTGTAAAACACATGAAAAATGGATCATATGTTGCAAATGGTGCACATCATCCCTTTATCAACCTCACTATTTATTATTGAGAAGCCTACTTCATGCCGCGCGAAATGCGCGAAAATTTCCACACCGCGAAATATTCCACGTTTACAGTATGTTGTACTAATATTTTCTTTTTAATTGTTGAATGATCCTAGAATACATCAACTTCTGCTCCAATGTTCCACTATCAAAACAGATTAAGACTCTTCACTTAGCTTGGTGGATGCAAGGCTGCAATTGTGGACTTGATTTACTACAGTAAGAAAAAAGGGAAAAGAAAATGAAATAGAATTTCAGAACTAGTGAAAAATAATAGCATTTGTCAATCAACATGGCTTGATCCTTGTATGTGTTACATCTCTAGATCAATTAGTTAAAGGGGAAGTTCACCCTGAAGATTACTTGAGTTTAAAAAATACAGAAAAAATAAAGAAAAATATTGGTGAAGGTTTGATGAAAATCGGTCAAATAATAAAAGAGCCTTGAGTATTTAAAGTTTTGGATTCGTGACGTCACATGCGAGCAGCTGCCCATTGGTCATGTAATAAATATTCCATATATTCGCATTTTTTTTTACGTTCCACGATAAATTAATATTGTTTCTTTTCAGAATCTAGTATTGAATAACATTTCTGACAATATATCAAATGCACAGACGAAAATATTTTAAATTTTCTGAGAAAACTGTATTTTATGGAATATTTATCACATTACATAATGGAGGAGCTGCTCGCATGTGACGTCACAAAATCAAAACTTCAAAAGTCCATAACTCCGTTATTCTTTAACGGATTTTGTCCAAACTTTCGCCAATATTTTTCTTTATTTTTTCTGCATTTTTTAAACTCAAGTAATCTCCAGGGTGAACTTCCCCTTTAATGGCTTAAGTGAGTACAATCAACCTATATCAAATGATATCAAACTTTGTGTACAACTGATATACACATTGCAGTTCATTGAAGTTCATACAAGAATATGGGGATTAATTTACATTTAGATTTGAAATTTGATGTTAGAACATCTTTATGTAAATATAAATACAGTTGAACCTCATTATAAAGAACAGTGTTATAACAAACTCTCATTATAAAAAGGTAATTTTGCCGGTCCCCTTCTTTGTATTCTGATATAACAAGGTTTCGATATAAAGATGTAATTTTCTTGGTCCCAAGGAGTTTGTTATAATGAGGTTCCACTGTACAACACCTTTATACTATGAACCCACTGAAAGCTGTTTCATTTGCATTCATTCCAGTGAATGTCAAATGAAACAGAATTATCTCGAAATAAACATCAGGTAGAACAATTTCTTTAGTGAAGGTTACATATCTCTTGGAATTTTAATTTCAGGTCCATAGATATGGTTTCCGAGACCACAACAGAAACTTATTCATCCAAAATCTTGTACAAAGCCTCCCGAAATGTGTGATTAATAAATTCCATTTTGAAATTCGGGGGGGGGGGGGGGGGGGGGGGGGGGACACCACATGATTTAACTTTTGTACCTGTCCGAAATGTCTGAAATTTTTTTTTTACAACCCAAATGATAAAAAAAAAAGGTTATCACATTTTTGGGGTCTAGTTTTCCTCAAAATTCTCTGACAAGCAACAAAAAAAAAAAAAAGGAAAAAAAAAGGTAATTCAAAGGGTGGGGGGGGGGGGGGGGACATTCGCCTATCTTCAAAAAGGTGGGGGGACATGTCCTCCTGTCCCCCCCCCCCCCCCCCCCCCCGGATTTGCACCCATGTAACTGGATACATTTCTGATGACTACATGATAATATAGTTCTCTTATAATAATTGCTTTTATTCATTTGCAGGGGTTATATTCTTACTAGGTGTGCGCAACAAATGCAAATCCTATGTTTGACCGCAAAAACTTTTTTTAAAATTGCGAAACTGTGGTTTACCTCTAATCGCTTCATAAAATGGTACATTGATCCTGCTTGATTTTCACACTGGATTAGAACGTCTTTAGGGGATCACCCAAACAAGTTGTATCAGTTGAATCAAGGAGTTATCACAGTTCTGTGATAACTCCTTGGTTGAATGATGTTGGACCTCTTTAACCTGTAAGAGATAAGAAAGACATAAACAATAATCCTCACCATTGGATAACAATGTTATTTATCATTATAAAACTGGGTTTGTTATAAACATGTTTGACCCTTATTGATCGCTATCTCTCTGCTTGTATTCAGTTTAATTTTTGACAGTGCAAACATACGTAGCCCCCTCAAGAGTTCTTATATTTGGTGACATTGCTCATTTAGTCAAGATTTTTTTCTATGATTTTAGTTTTTATTTCAACCCTCTATTTTATTAGATTTTATTTATTTTTATTCATATCTATTTTACATTATTCTTCCAATTATTCAAAATTATTCTTTTTACCGATATATTCTTTTGCAAAATTCATTTTATCTACTAATTCATTTATATGTTGACTTATTTATTTTATTAATTTTTTCGATTGACTGATTGATTGATTGATTTTGATGGATGGATGGACAGATGGAGGGATGAATGGATGGAGGGAATGATGAATGGATGAATTGATAAATTGATTGATTGACTGAATCATTTCTTCATTTTTGAAATTATTATTATTATTTTATTTATTTGTTTATTTATCTATTTTCAAAAATTTCTTTGGGGGGGGGGGGGGGGGGTATTGACCCAATCTTTCCACATGCTGCCCTTGTCAGTGAGTATGTATCAAACATTATGTATCACATTTGTCCAGCCCGGGCTCTGCCCTAATGGAAAATAACATCAAAGTGTGTCCTCCTTAATTTATCCACACATTATCTTGAGGGTGCCTGATTTACACCCCTTTGGGAAATGCATATTTCTCTTCATTGCAGATTTAAGGAACTCTTTGACCCTGTAGCTATATTATATGGAACACACATATATGAGTGTTGATGGACTAAGGTGGAGCTGGCCTGATATTTGACCCTTTAGTGAACAATATGATTGATAAAGTCAAGCTTAGTATTTTTCTTTTTTTGTCAGTCATTACTTTACAGGTAAAACCTAGATAGGTAGGCTCATAGTGAAAAGTAAAGTTGTCAATAAGAAAAATGTTATCAATGTTCAAAAATATGTATAGTGGGTGGGGTGATGGAATAATATTTTAGAAAACACAAGGAAACAAGAGAAGTAAGTCTTTATAGGCAGTTTGGACATACAGGTTCCTTTAGTACATGTTTTGATAATAAAAACTAGTCGTGGGCCGAAAAAATGTGGTCATTAAATACCGTTGGTCATCAAAGATGATTTAACTTACATGCATTTCATGTACTGAAAAAAAAATGTCAAAACTGTTGACAAAAAGAAAGAAAAGACAGAAAAGGAAATGACAAAGGAAGCTGAGGAGGGAGAGACGGGCAGAAAGAGAATGGAGAAGAAAGACAAAAAAAAAAAAAAAAAAAACTGGGACAGAGAGAGAAAGGGAGTAACAGAGAATGGAATAGAGAAAGAAATGGTAAGGAGGGAGAAACATAAGACAGGGAAAGATAGAGCAAAAAGAACAGGGATGGAGAGAGAGAGAGAGAGAGAGAGAGGGAGTGAGGGAGAAAGAGAGAGAAAATGGGAGGGAGAAGAGAGAGAAAGGAGAGAGAGAAAGAGATGGGGGGGGGGGGGGGGAAGAGAAGGTGAGAGAGAGAGAGAAATCTTAAATAGGAAGTCCATTTTGGTATTTAGTTGATTTGAATAAAAGCAGAAAAAAAATAGAGAAACAGATTAGTGAAAGTTTGAGCAAAATCTGACAAGAAATAAGAAAGTTATGAATTTTTAAAGTTGTAATCAATCAAACACAAATTGGCAACTAGGTGACATATTTTGTGAGCTCCTCTCCCATTTGGTCTCTACAGAAAATTTCATAAATTTTAATTTTCTTAGCTGTTAATGAAGGAATACATTGTTTCATACAGGTTCTGTGTAAAAACGTATGTGTAATGATAATATACCTATGGGTTGCATGTATGATTAAATATTTTCTTCCGAAAAAGGGCAAATTTATGATTTTTTTCAGTACAGGGCAAATGGGAAAGGACCTCGCAAGATAGGTCAGAGTTGCCAATTTGTGTTTGATTGATTACAACTTCAAAAATTCATAACTTAATTTCTTATCGGATTTTGCTCAAATTTTCAATGAGCTGTTTCTTTATTTTTTCTCCTTTTAAATCCAACTTGATATCAAGGTGGACTTCCCCTTCAAAGTTTGAAATGACATAGACAGTGTACTAATAAGATATGATCAATCAAGCAGACCAGGGCCCTGTTTCAAAAAACTTGTTATCAATAACAAGTTACAATAATTGTTATAAGCTACTGAAATCCTTGAATCTGATTGGCTGAGAGTGTATTTGTCATAGAAATGGGGCAGTTGTTATTGATAACAAGTTTTATGAAACAGGGCCCAGATATGATGAAGCTGATGTGGGATGTAACCACTTTGTAAGATTGTGTATTGGTATAGAAGATTGGTATTAAAGGTCCACTTAACTATTTCCATTGATGAGATCAAATATCAGTCTTAAATATTACGTTCAGCAATGTGAGATTGTGTAATGCTAGAGATCTATATCTAGCCTATTTCACTCCACTGCTAAAGGAAGGCATCCTCATCAATTCTCCATTTCATTCTATCTTGTGCCCTCCTCTTTCATGTAACGCTACCATATTCTCTGATATCATTCATCCACCTCCTACTTTGCCTAGCTGCCTCTTCTTCTGGTATAAGCTCTACGTGTCCAGTCTGTAAGTTTGTGTCCATCTATCATAGTTGGACACACAAACAGTATTATCATTATTTCTTGCTACATGACCCCCCCCCCCCCCCCCTCAACTTCTTTGATTTAACAGATTATTATTATTAAGTATTTGGCGTCACCTGTGCCTGGGAGGGGAAAAGCGAACTGAATCACTGTAACCCTCGGGTCTCTCCTCCCGGTATAACTGATTGGGATGTGCAGGTGTACCACTACACCGGGGTTTCCCCCTACTCTTATTCGAGGAGTGCAGTGGGTTCTTAACGTGCAAAGGTGGTGACTGTCCTCTACACGGGGCCTCCAGTTAACGTCCTATCCGAGGGACGGAGTGTTTTCCACTGTAACATAGCCTGCGTCTATGAAACAAGGGAGGGGCGTGTTAACACACAACGCAGGCTTCAGTCATCTGCCCGGGGTGGATTCGAACCCACGATCTTTGGTTCGACAGGCAGACGCTTTACCGACTGAGCCAACTCGCCTTTCTTACAGCATACTGAGAATATCTTCATTTATATATCTATTGTGCATTTTCATAAGGAATATTGTAAATCAATAGGCAGGAAATAAATTCATCTTTCTTCACAGCTCCATTTATTTCTTGGGGTGAGGTTTCCTTTAATAGAAGCGTCTTTTTGCATTCCATCAGTGTTTGAGTCTCCCATCCATCCATCTGTTAATAATGCAAAAATCATACATTCTGAGGTTACCAATATCAGGGGCAGATCAAGATTTTAAAAATAGGGGGAGGGGCAGATTTCTAAAAAATCACTCATGTCCACTGAACAATTTTCAACATTCACAGTATATTCTTTTGGATCTTGGGATAATGTGATTTATTTATCATAACCACCCCTTACAATTTTCTTGATAATATTGCAAGAAATTCCTTATGTTTCAATATTTATAATCCATTTTAGCCAGAGGGTCCAAAGATGACTCATATAACTAATTTACAGTACAGGAGTTGAAGAACCAACAAAGGTCAATCATTAACCATCTCAAGCCTAGGTTGAACTTTGGAAATATCTTGCTCTTTTCCAAGAAGAGAAAATGTTTTGATCTGCAAACAGTCTAGCCCAGCTTATGAACATAGAAACTAAATGACCTTACAGAGATTATGGAAGCATGTACATATCACTGTACACATTTTATACTTTTAAAATCAGTTTGATTGAAAACCTGTAGCACGACTCCATTAATAGCCAAATTGACTGGAGAGAGATTTCATAGCTTTGGACTTCATTTCATTTCTTGTATAAAATAACTTAATGAGTACTTGCCTGCATTCAGAGGATTAATGGTATAAAAGCATAAATGTATTTTATTCAAATTAGTCGCAACAGGGCTCTCTTGCAAAGCAGTTTTATTGAAAAGACTATTCTGTATAAAGAACACAGAATAAGTAATAACTAACTAAATAAAGACTTTTTCATTTCAGAAATTTCCTTAAAGGTGTGTCAAAATGAAAACTTTTGGCAGCTTACATAATTTTCCAGAGAGTGAGAAAGAGAGAGAGAGATAAAGAGAGAGAGAGAGAGAGAGAAAGAGAGAGGGGGGGGGGGGGGGGGGGGAGTGGGGAGGGAGAGAGATTTTCTAGTAAGTTATCAGTTTTTCTGAATATCAAACCATACATATTACATGCATATTTCTTATATCTTTTTGCTTTTCTTCTCATATCTCTTTAAATTCTACATTTCAAATGATATTACAAGAAAATATTTGTTTCTGAATTATAATTCCAAAATATATCTCACATTAGAGCTTTCATTTCAATTCAACTAGATTCCCTCCCCTGTGCACCCACCCCAAACACACAACACAAATACATGCAGTAGTTTCTTACCATCTAATCAACTGCATTTTTCCAAATTCCTCCATGTAACAGACAACCAGCTTGAAGCATATACTTGCAGTCTAGAGTGTACACGCTGAAGACGGGGGCACAAAATCCTGCTTGCTACCAATCATCCTGCATCAAAAGCTCTTCCAATGTACACACTCCCGGATCTTGATACCTGTCCGCCAAAATTAAACAAGGAGACAAGAGAAGTTTCGGATGAGTCACAAGGGTAAACAGACCATCTTAGTCCTCATGACTTCAATGTCCAATTATTACCCCTCTCTATACCATGTAACATTTGAAGGGTAATTGATGGATACTGATATTCATCACATAGGGCATTTGAGTGGAAAATGGGTTAGTTCTGCGAGTGAGCTAAAATTAACTGTAATGGAGCACTGCTGGTAATCAACAATCCACATATGTATACTCGTCAAGAGCTTTATTAGGATGACCAAGCCTATCAGAATGTGCACATACTAGATATACAAACCGTTCTGTTTATAGATAATAGAATGCTTCCATTATCAATTGTCATTCTGGTTCACTGCAAATAATCTCTGTCCCAGTATCTTCTTTTTTTGTTTGTAGTATGTACAAGTAGGTGCACATACCGGGGGGGGGGGGGGGGGGGGGGAGATATATATCACTTATTTATATAGTATCTAAATAAGATATTTTTCAAAGAAATTGCCATCATCTCTTCATATGTACTTTCTTTAGATATTTGCCAACAAGATGATAATCTACGGGTATCACACTTTTGTATAACTCTATGTGTTTATCAATAACAATATACAGGGGCAAAAACTTTTATTTCACTTATACAATATTGTCTTTGATGAGAAATGAGACAAAGAGACAAAGATAGTTAGAGAGAAGGGGGGGGGGGGGGGGTGATAATATACACAAAAAGAAAGAGAAATAAAGGGTCTTTGAGAGGGAAGATAAATATTAGAAGAAAAAAATTGTTAAACCATAAATGCAAAGAAGGGAAAATTATAAAATAGATAGAATATTATAAAACAAAATGAAAATAACCCTGTTTAAGGCCACCACTTGAACAGTATATGTGCATTACAATCTGATATCTAACTCAGATCATGAACCTGTTGTTGAATACATGAAACATTGCATGTGGCTAGATGTCCTCCTCATCTTTCATATAACTTCTATAGTATCTACATGGAAGTGCTAAAGGTTGAATTCCATGGGGGTAACATATCTCTGAAATATACATAGCAACAGAAACTTGTATTGGATCAGATGCTTACATACTAGTAAGAGATATGTTTCTGTAGCACAAGTTTCATCCCATTTTGCTTCAGCTACAGCGAGTATTTGATGATCAGATGGTAGACTATTCTTATTACCTGTGTGAATGAAGAAAAAAGATGACTTAAATCAGCATTAAACTTGTCAAAATATATAAAATAGTATGAGACATATCAAGAGATTTTATTCACTGAAAGAGACCAAAAGATGATACATGTACCATACATTTAAAATACAAACAATATGTCAAAAAGGACTTTGTATATATTTTTTAAAAATAAATAACATACCTTATTTTATTAATTCCTTTTATCATACTCTACTAAACTATATCACGATATGCATTACATGTAATTACCTATAATGTTCAACTATGGAAATAAATAAAATGGCAATTCCAACAAAAAACAACTTGTATAATTAGTTGCAGCAAGAATATATGTTATTCATTATTTTCATCATATGTAATCTCTCTCACATCATACATTAAACATAATCACTTATCTTGAAGTGTGTGTTTAAATATGGAAATGCATTAAAAACCCTAATTTCATTCCTTCTTCATTCATAGGTATACAAATGGCAATACGCAGACATTCTTTTGCCTATGACGTTAAAATGAGGTGAAAATCTAACAAGCTGAATGCCTTTAGTATTTTGCTTGGAAGAAAGTAAAAGATTTCTACCCTCTTAAGTTCTCACTTGAACTTTGAAGTATGCTAAAACCATTCAAACCTTGGAAAGTTCAAAGTCAGGGCAAGCTTTTTTTTACCTGGCAGCCTGGTGAAAGTGGGAAAGAATGGAGTTGTTTAGTTTGCCTCCTATAACAGCTAGGTGGCTGCTCAAATAACCTCTCTATCGCTGTAGAACCCTGGTGGAAAAGTTAGAGAATTGGTCTGAATAATACAGTACACAACCATTCACATCTTCAGGACTGTATATGCATGAAATATTAACAAGACAGGGATGAGCAAAAGAGGAAAAAAGAAAAAAGAAAAAAGAAAAAAGAAAAGGAGAGAAAAGGAGAGAAAGGACCCAGACTAGGAGAAAGAGAGAAAGAGAAGAGAGAGAGAGAGAGAGAGAGAGAGAGAGAGAGAGAGAGAGAGAGAGAGAGAGAGAGAGAGAGAGAGGGGTGAGAGGGTAGGGAGAGAATTAAAAGAACATAATGAAAATGAGAGAGAGAAAGAAATAAAGATAGAAAATTAAAATTTAAGACTGCAAAAGAGAGTCAGAAAGAGAATGATAAAGGGAGGAAAAGACAGAAATAGAAAGGATGGGTGAAAACCCAGACAGTCAGTATAAGAGAAAGAGAAGGAGAAAGAAGAAAAAGAGAAAGAGAAGGAGAAAGAAGAAAAAGAGCAAAAGACACAAAGGGCAGATAGAGCAAGAAAACTATACAGAAAAATAAGGAGTATGATTGCCTTGCATGGCTTGATATTGAAAGTTTATACGTATTTGTAAAGTATGTAGAATCCAAAAGGATGATTCATTTTACTTTTAATCCACAAAGGAGACCAAGTACAATGTCATAAGTCTATTAATCATTGTTTATTATTAATGATAATGATAAACAAGGAGAAACCAGTATTAAAATTGGCATTTACATAATGTATCAATGGAATGTAAATGACTGAAATGGACTGGAACAATTCCCATTTTATCATATGGGACAATTTTGAAGAACATTAATGGAAATGATAAGGATACCAGAATTCCCATTCTGAATTCTGAACATAAATAACCCTTTTATAATTGAAAGCACCAATGTGCTGTGCCATATGTCAGACTTCATAATCCCTGGAAAAGATTTTCAGCCCTTTTGGAATTTCCTGTTGCTAAGTAGTAAGGAAAGGGCACATGTACCTAATACAATTTACTGTATGAATTAGTATAACACAGACAGTTGCTAGCTATCAACTTCCTTTCCTGTTATCTGATAATCAATTGTTACAGGGCAGTTCATTAAGTTCCACCAGTGACTGGGTGGAGCCCATAGTATCATTTCCTTTTGTACACATATTTGAATTAAAGGTACAGTGATTACTAATTGTGGGGGCTATGAATGTCCACACTGTTGGACAAAAAGATGATCAGCATATGAAAAACTGGCGGACCTTTGCTCTCCCCCTCCCATATCCTGCCCTATAACGCGTGAAATTCGGAATCTATTAAAGGCAGCATAGTTCTCGCAAACTTTTGAGTCTTCATAAAATGTGTTGTGTCATTTCAAAAACCCTCACCCCAGAATTTGAAGTTTAAAGATAAATTTGAGTTCTGGTCATGAGATTGAAATGTGAAAGAAACTGTCTCAAAGCAATTGGGAAAGGTTGATTATATAGCACATAAGAATTGGTGTATGCTGTAAGGTTTTGCAATCACCAAAATGATAAAAAATTGACTCACTCCTACTGAGAGTCACATGCACTACACACAGAAATGTGTATATGGGACTATACACAAATTTTCGGGCAGAACAATACAACTGTTGATTGCCATATTTTGAATGTTAGAGCATTTGAAGAGCAATCCTTTTCAGGGGACATATCTACCTTGATAATAGTCCAAACTAACATAAAGAGCGAGAAAGCTCACAAATTATATTTTACCTTTCCCAGAACTCAAGCTTCCCTTTAATTAAAGCTTACTTAATCCAATGAGTATGGTTTCATAACAATCATTAAATAAACAATTAGGGCACTTTTCCAGTGAAAAGTTCCTCAAATTTCTCAAAATGAAGATTGTCTATGGAGGTCAGTGCGTTTCTGTTGGGTTTTCGCTGTACTTGGTTGATAAATCACATCATAACGTCAGCAGCTGGCAGATTAATAAAAAAACCTTGCATTCCAGTTTAAAGAAGAATAAAATTCTGTTGGTGTAAGCTTTGTTGTGATTGGTTTAGTAGAAATTTGGGCACTTTTTTGTCAAATCAGAAGATGTTTCTTATCACGACACAGTACGTGTGCTGACGTGTGTACAGAGAGTCCCAATGGCTGACATACAAACTGCTACACTGCTCACAAAAAGATCTTGGGAAATTTCAGGCAAGATGTCATATAACTTGATAAAAGACAAATTTACCCATTTTTATGGGTTTAAAAAAAATATGTTTGTACTGTCTATGTGTTTGGACATAAAATTCATTGTTGAATTCACAAAAAGTTAAAAAATTATATTCATTGAAGAAATTTTTCATTATTTTGATGTCTATCTAATATTCAGGATTGATCATGCATCATATTCTAAAAATATGAATAATTCCCTTTAACCTCAAATCACAGACTACCTGTAGATCTACAAACCACATTCAGTTCAGTGGTTGTATGAGGAAACAACATTGCACTTTTTCAACATGCAGAATATACTTTTGTCATATTATAAGTTTGAAATACTGAAAATTTCTATTCCTAACATCTTGATATATATGACTTTGTGATATTTATCTGTTAAATGGTGTTGAATTAAACTTGTGAATCATTTATGTAAGAAGAGAGGAAGTTCACTGTTTCCACTTTCTGGGTCTGTCTTTCTTCATATCCTATCCTTCTCTCTCTCTCTCTCTCTCTCTCTCTTTCTCTCTCTCTCACCCTATATAATAATTGTATTGTCAGATGGTTTATTTTATAAATACATTTAATATAAATTTGTATACTTTGTAGATTTATAAAACATGCAATAACCTTAATCTATTAACAATCCTACTTTTTAACACTAACAAAATTTCAGAAATGTTACAAGTTCTGCTGTTACTTTATTTTTTTTTTACTCATGTTCTAGGTTGTAATAGTAAAATATATTTTGTACTTTCTTTAAAAAAGAGGAAAATATGCTTTTTCAACACTTACACTGTACCTAGATGATTGGGATATTGATCTGAAATGAACAATGCTGAGAGATTGAAAGAGATATTTTTTTAGAGTTACTAAATAACTACATAAAAGATAAATGATTTAAATGTATATTACCAAAGGAGAAAAGAGAGAGAGTCATTGCATTGCTAACTGAGAGAGAAATAAAATGAAAATATAAAAAAATTAAGAAGAGGATGGAAAGAGAAAGTGGAAGGAAGAGATGAAATATAATACAAACAAGGACTCACCAAAATCATCACATAGATTTATCTCATTGTATGACACATGCTCTGCGTACAATTTCAGACATGCACTAACCAAATTCTTAACTTCAACCCTGGACCAAACAGTATACCCAACCTAAACCATAAACATAACCTATAAGACCCAACTAAAATCCTACCTCCAACTCTATATCCTTGACTTATGGACCCTGACGAAACGAGCCCATAGTAATAGACCGGTTCTGTAATGTATACAAATTCATGCACATTTCTTCTCTGAGCACCAGAGGTGTCGATTCATTCTTTAAAGATAAAGTATTGGAGGGGCAAGCATTGTTTGTGAACAGTGCTCTGCCCCTCCAATGCTTTGTCTATTTCAAACGAATCGACACCTCTGCTGAGCACCTAGTGACGAGCTACATGTATCCATTAACCTGCTTTTTATAAATGAGCCTCAGTGCTTGGAATCCAGTTTGCATACATTGCTTGTTGCTTTGTTTAGCAAGCCTCGGGCAAGCTTTCAGGTTGTCAAGAACAATCTCTGTTTGAAAAATATGTATAAAATTTGAATACATTACCAAAGCGGTCTACAGTCGCCAGAACATGGTTTAGTCAGATCAAGGAGTTATCTGTGATAACTCCTTGGTCAGATCAACTCTTCCATGTGAATAGGCTGCATGTATGAAGAGGATGAATGCTCCATATTGACTGGAAGAAGGTTGTTAACCCCACTAGAATGTAGAACACCACATCCTCATCATATTATGAATGGTATGTGATTCAAATTCAATAAATGGATGTCAACAACACACACAAGGTTGCATCATCTCATCACCAGTCTCATATATATCAAATTGCATTTATCTTCTTTTTTTTGTTTTGTTGCTATAACAAATGTTCAGTAAAGCTATCTTTTTTTTCTTTTTGCTCCAAATTTTGTACCTACGGCTGAATAAAATTGAAGAATCTGATAATACCTTGACAATACAAATAATAATAATCACTTATATAGTGCAGTTTCAGCTTGTTCAGCCTCTGTAGTATATAGATATCTTTCTTCTGCCCCCCCCCCCATCTCTCTCTCTCTCTCTCTCTCTCTCTCTCTCTTGCTATGTTTTCCTCACTATCTCTAGCAGTTGGTCTGTCTTTCCTTCTCTCTCCTTAACAACCTCACAAAATTTGGGGATGGCCAAATTATTATTGCGAGTCAAATTTTCTGAATTGTCACATGACTCTGGATTTACAATTTTGCAGCTTGCTGTTTACCGTTACCTTCAAGGCCCAGGGCCTAGGTATTTTCTGTCCATCAATATAGGCATTGACCTGGGCATGTATGCATGACTTTTAGGGGACCACACCCATTTCTGGGTTAATTATGTATCGTCTGTGGGGAGCCAGAAGGGTGTTAACTCTATATACACTTAAATGAGTTAACGCCCTTCTGGCTCTGAGCAGATGTTATATCAACCATCTATTAGCCAAAACCTAGACCACACTGCAATACACATAGACAGACACAATTCTCTAGTGTGGGAATGGCTTATAAGATACAGGTCGGAATAATGAGTGTGGTGGCTAAAGTAGTTTCCAGGCTGTGCAATCGTCAATTGATATGTAGGCCATAATAGTGTAGAATATTTAGATTTTCTAAACACACTGGTAAACCTGTAACCTGTAGTATATGCTGATGTGAAACCAGCACTCACTATCTCAATCTACCGATACATGCATTAGAAAAAAAAAGAAAACAGCTCTCTTTGTCTCCAACTTTTATGAAGATGGAAGAGGTAATTTCAGTTCATCTGAAGTTAACTTTTAGTGTCATTCATTGAAGTTTGATTTTAAAGACTATTAAAATGCAGATGTCATTACCTGACAAAGCACAATGGATCCTAATTCATACCACATATCGAAGTTCAAGATCATACATTAACACCTCTCAAGTCTACACATTTAAAGGCACTATTTAACATTTTAAATGACTTGGTAAACAGTCTAACAGTCAAAAAAATAGTTCAAGGTGTTTAAGCAGCAAGATTATCTGGGGAAAAAAAAAACATGGTAAAAAATATTTCTCAATAAATTAAAGAATGTGGATGATTACAGTGACATGCGTTGATGCAGAAAATGAGATACATGAATCTGTCACTTAATAACCTACAAAAAGTACAAGATACATGAAAAATATATTAGCCATATAGTTTTATAAAACAGGTTCAAGAATGTAGGCAATGTTATTGGTAAAATGACATTATTATAATAGTATTATTCTTTCCCACCGTGCAAAAAAGTTCCCATCAAAAATTAATAACCCCCACTCGATATCTCGCGATATTATCGATATCACTTCCGCGTTCAGGAATTATTAGTGCACATAAAAATACAGCGCGTAGCTAGCTGGCCATGCTGTAGCGCAGCTAGTACTTGCTTCAGTAACGTAATTGAGGATTCATCATCTAGGACGCTTAACTTTGTGGGACAACTTCAATTTTGCAGCTTAAAGGTCATGTAAAGTTTTGGTAAGCCCTCAAAAACTGTTCGTCAGATTTCTTTAATTTTTGTTGATAAATAGCAAGATACTAGCAATACTAAGACACTATGAAGATTTCGCCTCCTGAAGTTTAATATTAAACGAAAAAGAGGTAAAAACTAATTTATGTGCCGGGACAGGCACGTAAAATCCCAACAAAGGCAGCATGTGCTATACACTGTAAACACACGTGTAAAACCAATGATGAGTAGCTACACACAGTGCACACACGCTGTCTCTATGCGAAGCCCCAAGATTGCTGTGCGGGGAGCCGTCGGGGTGGAAGGGTCCTAGCATAATGGCAATGATCAAGCATTCCTATTATATTTACACTGACATTCACCAGAAATCATAGATGGAATACCAAATGATCTCTTACAGACATCTTTTGATACAAGGAGAACAACATGAGACTATAATCAACATGTTTCTTTCCAATTTCCTTTCTGCTACCAATACTGTACATGAGCTTTAACTGTACTGTTAATACACATAGGCTACTGTTCTTCCAAGTTGCGTTTAGGCTGGAATTTATTTTGGGCAAAATCTGAAGGCCATACAATACAAACCAAGCGCCAGGAGTATGTTGACTAGTCAAAAAAAGTACCGTACCGTACCACTCTGTTTTTTTTTTTAGCTGCTGTGTGTACGTGTCCATCAAGTTGAACAAAGTTTGGACCAAAGGCAAATATTGCTACCACTGGCACTTACTAATACTAGTAAGTACGGTTAGATTTAAGTTAGATTAAGTCTACTGTTAACTTAGATCTAACTTTCGACTTGTCTTAACGTTAGATCTGCATGTAACTTTATTAAAGTTTAAGATTCCTAACAGTTAATATCAGATCTAACGTTAATAGATCTAAAATGTATAGATCTAACGTTAGATGTAACTGTTAAAATCTAACTAGTAAGATCTAATGTTAGATCTAACTGTCTTAGATCTAACTTTAGATCTATCTAAAGTTAGAATCTCTCTAACACACAGTTAGACCTAACTAGGTCTATTCTAACTTAGACTTAATCTAACGTTAGACTTAGGTCTACTGTTAACTTAGATCTAACTTTCGACTTGTCTTAATGTTAGATCTACATGTAACTTTATTAAAGTTTAAGATTCCTAACTTAAATCTAACGTCCGAGATCTAAAGTTAGGTCCGCAACATCATTCTACCTAAAATAAAATCCAACTTGTTAGATCTAATTTAGTATCTATTCTAGAATAGATCACTGACTAACTGTTAACCTTATTTTGACATTCTGTATTGTCGACCCGTTTTATAAAACAAATAATGCACTGTTTTGTTCGTGTTTTAGGGCATGAAAGTGCACTCAGTTTAGTCAGTGCAATAGCTAAATAAGAACTAGGTCCACTTGCTTCTTGAATTACCTCTGTGAGTTAGATGGGCATCCAATCAAGCAATGAACAGAGTCTGCAGTAGGAAGAACAAAGCAATAGTGGTGAATTATTAGACCCAGTTCTGATCACAGTCCTCTATCTCCCCCCAAGTCTTTGATGCGAAGAAAGAGCATGAAGCGTGTCAAAGATAACAGGAACAAAAGCAAGTAACAGTGTCCAAAGAACAGGTAACACGGGTAAAACTGGTAGGAACGGAGAAGAACATCAAACGCGGTGAAAAAGAACTCCAAAATGTAGAACACCAGAAAAATGTAATCCTTCAGCTAAAGTGACATGTCATAGTCCGCATGCCATGCAGGCTTGCTGGGCCGACGGAGAGAGCGTCTGGGTGACGGAGCAAAGGAGGGTGCTGGATCCACTGCATCAGTCGTGGGATCCGGTGCCTGCGGAGGATGATGCATCAAATCAGCGGAAGCCGAAGGTGCAGCCGAAGGTGCAGCCGAAGGGGAGGTATGAGCCAGAGGAGATGACTGTACACCGGTGAGAGGGGAGTGTACGTCGGGACCATCAGAGTCATCTAGCATCGGTGACGGAGGGTCATCTACGACACGTCGGGAGTGCTGCCGGGCAGGGGTAATGGGGCACGACGAGGCCAACAGCGGCACAGCAGAGACTGCAAGGGGGCACAGAGTAGATGAAGGGGCAAATTGACGTGAAGCGTGAACATCATTCTCCATTGTCTTTGGTGGTAAGGGCTGATGGACAGGGACGTACTTCCTCAGAAATTTCCTGTTTCGCAGTGTGACCCGTCCGGAGCCGTCTACGCGAACCATATACTGGTCATACTGCCGAACCTCAACCACGATTCCAGTCTTGTCCCATTTCAGAGGGTGTGGGCCCGTTTGATTCTGGATGCGGACGTGGTCCCCAATAACAAGGGGAGGAAGGCGCTTGGTGTGTTCCGACCAACGTTCTGCCCCCTTCATATGACGGTTCCGAAGGGCCTCCTCCCTAGCTTTCAGGGTCTCACGCCAGGTATTGTGCGGCTTGTATTTACCAGGGGCAATGGGGATGAAGTCCTGGATGGGGCGGCCAAAGACACACAAGGCCGGAGAAAGCCTGGTGTCCCTGTCAGGGGTGTTACGATACTGAAGCATAGCACGTTGGAAGGTGTCTGTGTCCAGGGAACCGGTGGGGCCTGTGTTGCTCATGATGAGACGCTTGACGGTTTTGACAGCAACTTCAGCTCTGCAGTTGCTGTGGGGGTAGGCAACAGAAGTGAGGCGATGATGTATGCCCCAGTCCATAAGGAAACGGCGTGTAGCTACTGCTGTGAATTCGGCGCCACCATCAGAAGCCAACTCATCGGGAATGCCGAAAGTGACAAAGATGCGACATAAGCATGTGATCAGTCCATCTGCCCCCTGTGTGGACCGTTCAACGATTGGCCAGTTTGAGTACCTGTCCACCACCACCAAATAGTTGCATCCCTTGTAGTGGAAGTAGTCCGCACAGATACACTGGAAGGGGTAGGCTGGGGAGAGCAGGGGAGATGGTGGGGCACCGGGGTTGGAGGGTGCAATCCGGTTACACTCGGTACAGTTTGCACGGAGAGCAGCAATCGCAGGGGTGATACCAGGCCAGAAGACCGATGCCTCAGCACGAGCTGTCATGGAGGTGACCCCTTGGTGGGCAGCATGCAGGTGAGATAACACTTCCTCCCGGAGGGATGGTGGTATGACCACGCGATCCTTGTAGAGGATGACCCCATCAACTGAAGATAGTTCATCTCGGAAATGAAAATATTCACGCAGTGGTTGAGGGAGTTCATGACGATACTCAGGCATGCCAGACTCGATGATGCCAAGGAGAGTCTGCATGTGTTCGTCACTAGCGGTGGCCGTACGAACCCTGTCCCATGTGACTGACTTGAGGTGTAGCGAGTCCAGAGCGCACACAGCAGTGGAAAGTGTGCAGACTTCGACAGTATCCATGTATGGGTCCATGGTCCGCAGGCCCCCCATGAGGATCGGTGAATGTAGGAATGATACAGGTTCTGTGTCCATTGTTGCGATATCATCAGGGAGGTCTAACTTCTCTGGCTCACCAGTCTGGGTGACGTGAGAGGCAGGCCGTGGCACCATGCGGAATCTGTAACAGAGTGACTTCTCTTTCAAGTTCCGCAAGCGGGGATTGGGGATGTCCTCCAAGCTCCTATCAGCAAAGATCTTGAGTAACGGCTTGTGATCAACAGCGATGATGAGATCCTCACATCCCAACACAAAGTATCGTGCCTTGTCAAGGGCATCCACTACGGCAAGGGCCTCGCCTTCCACAGGTGCATACCGTGATTCAGCAGCGTGGGTGAACCTACTGCCGACGAGCATAATCTTTCAACCTGGGGCACAGCAGAAGGGGATCATGCCTTCGCAGTCACAGTATTTCTGCAGGAGCCAGAAGCCGATGCCATTCTTAGACCAGTCAGTGGCGAGATAAGTAGGTCTGCTTGGGTCAAAGATCCTCACTCCATCTTCAATCTCACTAGTGATGACAGCCTTGGACTCATCAAAGGCAGACTGGTGGGCGGGAGTCCAGACAAATGGGGTACTAGGCTTGAGAAGCTGACGAAATGGTAGCATTTTCTCTGTCATGCTGAATGCGTATGACACCTGGTTGACAAGCCTGAACCATGACCGTACATCAGTAATGTTAGTGGGCGTTGGAAAGTCAAGGATTGTCTGCAGGTACTTCTGGCATGGCCGTACACTGTCAGTGGTGATTTCGAAGCCTGCAAAGTCGACGACATCGGCACCAAAGGTGAACTTGTTGGGATTGAGGACAATCCCGTTCCTTCCGCAGATATCCAGCCACTCAACAGCCTGGAAGAAGCTGTCAGTCATTGTGTCTGCCCAAAGTAGGACGTCATCCACACATTTCGTCTTGTTTGGGATGGCCGACACGATTTCATCACAGCGCCTTGTGTAGCCATCGCCAGAGGCAATGTATCCCTGAGGTGCGGTCTTGTAGCGGTACCTTCCCCAGGGCGTGATGAACGTTGTGAGATGGCGATCCTCCTGGCAGAAGGGGACACTGTGATATCCATTCCATGCATCACAGACAGTTTTCTTTTTGCCTTGTGGCACCGACCTGGCTTGAAGAAAAGGGGACTGGGTGTGGTGTGTCTCTCTCGTAGCATGGGCGTTTAGGGCCTGGAAGTCAACAGTCCGCCTTGGTTTGCCATCCTTCTTAGCACACACCACCATCCTATGACACCAGGTGACCGGCTCGCCGATGGGCACGGGTTCAAGCACACCCAGCTGAACATCGTGATCCAATCCAGCCTTGACCGCATCTCGCCAGTGTAGTGGCACAGGCACGGGTGTGTGATGTGCACGAGGTTCTGCTTCTGGGTCGACCATTAGGTGCATCGGGGGGCCGTCCATAAGGGGCAGGGGCTGGTGTTCACAGGTGTTGAATGTGCTGCTCTTGTAATAGTCAAGGAGATATTGCTGCAACTTGTCACGGTTGGCCTCAATCGCAGGGAAAGGCAGCACGGTGGGAGGTGGCGGGGGCCTCTGACGTAGAGGGCAGGTGCAGGTTTTCTCCGCAGGGACTCCCTTGAGGGCTGCAGCAGTGTCAACCAAGCATGCTTCCTGTGTTTCGCCAAGTCGTGGGAAACTGTCCGAGATGATTCCCAGGTCAACGCAAGCTTCCTTGCTGAGGAAGAGGTGATCGGAGCTGTCGGTGACGTACGTCATCTGTCTTGTCTCAACGGTGCGACCGACGGAACCCTCGCCGGACAAACAGAGCGCTATAGCGCCTAGAATCCTGACGCCTCCTTTAGTAGCAGTGCGCATCTTCATGTTGACAGGGATGAGGTCCTGCTGGCGTAAACCAAGGCAGCGAATAACCTTCATGCCAGCCAGACAGCTCTGGCATCCAGTATCAGCCATAGCGGGGATGGAGTGAGGCAATGATGGGGAAGAGAGGCTAAACCCTAGAGCTGCATAGTCACTAGGAACAGTCCGAACAGTCACATCTATGAAGGGTTGGGAGGAAGACTTTCTCCTGACCCATGCCCGTGAGAGGCTGTCGTACACATGATGATCAAGGGCAACACCATGGCCACCACATGAGTGATCAAAGCCATGGACGGAGCAGAAGGAATCAAAGGCAGCATTCTTGTGTCCATCTGGGGTTGTGGCAGGTGAACGTTGTGGTTTGTCCTTGCTGCGGCACACATCTTCCATGTGGTGAAGTCTGTCACAGTGCCTGCATTTGTGTCCATAGGCGTCACACTGTGTCTTACGGATGCGAGCGGGGGCACTCCGTCCATGTCCCTTCTTGCCACAGTAGGCACACGAGTCCTGTTTCTCCCTAACATTTGTCTGCTTGGTCTTCCGGTATGAGCTGCTGGCTGAGTTCACAGTGTGAGAGTCTAGTAGGGATGACGCAGAGCGCTTGCCTGCTTCCTTTGCCTCAATGAACTGGAAGATATCCTCTAAGCTCATGTCCTGGTTCTTGTCCCCCAAAAGGTCGAGCTGGATTTCGGGGTCAGCAAGTCCCCTGCTCAGGGCATCCCGTAATATCTCATCTGTGTAGTTGACATCAGTGGAGCAGTTGGGGCACTTGACAATAAATTTACAGATGCCAGCTTGACCTCGAAGACGGGCTCCAAAACTGCGTACTGTTTCGTCGCGGTCTTGACGCATGTTGTGTAGTGCCACGCAAGCAACCATAGTGTTCTCTTCACGTACGGCAAGCTTCTTGATGGCTGCCAGCACTGCTACTTCAGACTTGGAGGTGAGGCTACCACCAGCGGATCTTATAAGGTCCTTGCGAAGGGGCTCATTGCAGCATTCCAGCAACTGCACAACCCTGTCCTTGCCGTCTATCTTGGTGGCTTCCACATAGTCGGACCATCGTGAAGTGAAGTAGGCCCAGTCTTCACTTGTGCCAGCAGCAGCCATGGTAGGCCTCTTGACTTTCTCGACCTTGGCGACCGCAGCAGACCCAGAGGCGTGGATTGTGCTGTGGGTCGTGAGCAGGGCGGCCACAATGGAGGCATCCAGGTCCGGTGTCGAGTAGTCGCAGTCGGGTATTGGGCATTTAACCGCTGGCATTGTGGTAGCACAGTTCTCGATTCCTGACTCTGTTCATAAATAAGAACTAGGTCCACTTGCTTCTTGAATTACCTCTGTGAGTTAGATGGGCATCCAATCAAGCAATGAACAGAGTCTGCAGTAGGAAGAACAAAGCAATAGTGGTGAATTATTAGATCCAGTTCTGATCACAGTCCTCTAATAGCGATAACGCACTTGCCCTACGGGCGCGTACATTATCGCTATGTGGACTGACTTAACTTCGTGCACTATCCTGCCCTAACACACTCTCAACAGTGCATTATTTGTATACTGTTATATCTGACTAATAATAATAATAATAATACTTGGATTTATATAGCGCCTTTTCCGTAGGATACAAGGCGCTTGTCAATCAGTCTATTTAACAGAGTTGTACAAGTAAGTTTTCAGGTGTTTTTTGAAGATGTCTAGGGAAGCACTGTTTCTTAGAAATGATGGGAGATTGTTCCAGAGATGTGGGGCTAGGGATTGAAAGGATTTAAAGCCAGCTTGTTTATGGGATTTGAGAATGACAAAAGAAGGAGCTGATGCATATCTTAGAGAATATGACGTTCTATGTTGCTGAAAGAGTGAGGAGATGTATACAGGAAGTGTAGTTGCCATAGATTTGAAAGTGGTTATGGTTTTGATTATGGTTTTACTACTGTAAAACCATAATCTAAACCCCTCGTTAAATTCATGAACATTAAACGCACATAAAAGTTTCTGGTCTTACAGTATCCCATTACATGGTACATGTTTAAAACTTTTCAATATCATCTTCATTCCAGAACAGACTCATACACAATTCATCCTAGAAGATTTTCAAATATACTTAATATTATCTTTAAAGCTCATAGACAGTCTCGGTAGCAAAAATCATACTGGCAAGAAACTTATCTGAAATAGTCACATACTATTCTTCTTTTATCATAACACACATGTACGAGATCATTTAACATTCCATTCACGATTTCAAACAAATTTTAGTGCAAATATCTGTAAGAAACGCTTGGTAACGGCTTTTCACTGCCTCACGCTAAGACCATATCCACCCGAAGGTTCCCCGCACAATAAACCCAGCGCTTCGCACTATGTGTAGCGTTTTCTACACACACCACACACAACAATCCTCATGTACCGTAAGTAGTGTGTGTGTGGCCGTTGTTTGAATTTACATCCCCTCTTTTTTGGGCCAGGGATTTTTATTACTTTTCACCTCTCATTCGATAAATATTTCACTTGAGGAGGAAAAAACTTAACAGCATCTTATTTATGTTAGTACCCTGCTGTTTATTAAGTAAAATCAAAGAAATCTCACGAAAAGTTTTTGAGGGCTTCCCAAAACTGTCTGTTACCTTTAATGTGTGTAAAGTTCATGGCTGTAAGCACATGTATAGTGGAAAGTAGCCACTTCAGTTTTTATTCATCAAACAGATAAAGCTGAAGCATCTGTGGATCAAGATTATAGGCCTGTAATAATATCAGAAGGAAGTCGCATGGTGAAAGTTCACCTTCTGTAGTTTTCTTTTTCATTGTCCTATGTGTAGATGACAATGACAGGAAGTTGTTCATTAATTCAAGTTTGACTACCTCTGAAGCGGTTGGGAAGGCATTATGGTATTAGCTTGTTTCAGTACAACAAGGTCTTCCAAGTAATATAGGAGATAAAATCCCATTGTTATGGATGAAGTGAATATATTTTTTTCTATTTTGTACTCACAACAATAATGCAGAGTAGAATTACCGTCTTACAAACACTGCCATAAAACATCACACAGATTTATATCGCTGTCTGACCTGCTCCTTTAACTGATTTCGACACTAATCACTGCTCTATGATGAATTTGCAAAATTTTGTCACTTAATGTAAATGTAATTCCATGTAGACATTGTTATGATAAATTGATTGGTCCAGAGAGAGAATCCGGGACTACCACCACATTTCATTTCGTAAAGGGTTAGGGTTTGGGCTACAATATGGTATAGGTGAGGCTCATCAAGGTTGGGGTATAGGGTTAGGGTTAGGTCTAGGGTTTGATCCAATGTTGAAGTTAGTAATGAGGAAGAGTGTACAGAAATGACTGCATAGTAAGTGTCACCAGAGCATGCAAGTGTGGTACATGTACAACCCCTTTATCCTCCTCAATTGAATCAGAGCCAAGTCATGCAGGACAATATTAATCAGTGTTTAATCTTTGATTGGGCTACAGAGGAAATCAGATTTATAATTCCTAACCCAAACCCAGTTTGGTTCCGGGATGCTCACAGCTGGAGCAAGAACTACTTGAGTTAATAACGTACAATCATATACTGTCTAACATGTCCAATTTCTTTAACTATCTCTTCCCTGTAACCACACTTTTGAATTCTGGCATATTAATTTTTTAAAACATTTTTTTGATGTTCACTGAATGGCAAGACAACATACACCTCGACATATGCGCTAAGCGCAACAGTACCTCGAAAACCTCATGTTTTTGTTCTATATCAAGTCTATGAGTAACATATAACTAATGTGTGATCTGAATAATTAATCATGTCAGAAATATTCATAACTAAACAACAAGATTATCTTATGTTATTATTTGGGGTGAATAAATCAAAAATCATGTCACATGAATGTTCAAGTGTGGGGCCAGGCTAATGTCAAGTTTGGTAATAAAATTCCCATTAAATGGGCTTATTGTAAATAATATCTGGCTGAAATCAACTGTGAGGAAATACATATTTATCTCCCTTAGTTGTTTGCATTAGTCCTACTACTGTCTCAATAAACAAAAGCACATAATGAACAAATACTGTATGTTTTCTTCCTCTAACATGACACTGACTGTTCATATATACATAGGGTGAGTGAATAAATGGTGAGATTATTAAGTGCACAATATAATCATGATCCATATTTCTATTATACAAAAAACTGAAACATGGATCCTAAATGTCTGATGGTACATAAGACCATTTCATTTAGACTTGTGACTTGTGTTTGATGTAGGTTAAGTTACTAATCTTACTACATGCATGCTGCAGCTCAACCTTCAAGTATAGGTCCATTCCAGTATTCTGTTACCCATTGCCATTGCCTTATTCTTGGGTCTACCCTGGGTAAGCTTAATGCATGCGTGTACTAAGGGGGGGGGGGGGGGGGGTGTTTTGGGTGTTCAAACACCCCCTTTGACAAAAGGGGGTTGTTTTAGGTGTTCAAACACCCCCCTTTAGAATTCCTGATAACCCTTTTTTTTTTTTTTTTTTTTTTGCTTGTCATATAATTTTTGAGTAAAAAGACCCCCGAAAAATACTGATAACCTTTTTTTTCTTGCTTGTCAGAGAATTTTGGAGTAAAAAACACCCCCCTTTATAAAAAATCCTGGGTACGCCACTGGCTTGTACAGTACAGGGCCTAGTTCTTCTCACCCCCTAAATTTCAAGCTCCTGAAAAAAAAAGGAATAAAAAGAATAAAGAGGTGTAGTCCTTAGTTAAGTTCTGATGGTAATCAGCAACGAAAATCCATCAATCAAATTACAAAAATAATTGACCAATTTCAGTCCAAACTTTGTGACACAAAGTAGGATATCAAAAACACACTCACATTAGAGATATTCCTGGGGCCAACACCCAATATCTCTTGATACTAATGGCCTGTTTACTAATTGTTAACAGATTAACTCAGCTATAATGTAAACATGGGGCAGATAAATCCTGTGGGTTTGGGCGTTTCACCATACCTCAAGTTAACCTCAAACACACACCGCCCTGTACGTATGCACTTCGCCAGTCTTCCTTCTATCTGTCAGGGCATTTACAATGTGTGAAAAGCGTTGTGAAATGTTATTACAAACTGTGCATGCATTTACATAACAATAACATAAGGCTCATTAAGAGAATGCACTTTTGCAGCTACATCAGTATGAAGGGAAGAAATAATTTCTACAGAGGATATAATCATGATTATCTGTATAAAATCAATTTTTCTTAAATTACTTTCTGACAATAAAAATTGGCAAACATGACCCATAAAAAAAGTTATGTATGACAGATGTTATTGTCTCTTATTGCTAAAATAGTTGTGGAGTGATTATAGGGCTAGTGGGCCTAATGTATTCATACTGAAATCAATAATTATAACAAACACACACACACCCTCTGTTTGTTGGGGCAGTAGTGAGATACATGTATGTGAGACAGCGTAGATGCACATTGTGATTCAGTATACAATTTTGCATCACTGAGCAAGAATATAGGAAATATATAAAACTCTTTCCTTTCCCCATTCTTGCTTCACATCATTTTGGGGTTACAGTGTATGTATTATCTAGATATACATGTAAAGAATGCCTGGTTGAGTTGATTTGACATAATTATACAGTACATGTACAAGATAAACCATGAACCAAAACAACTACATGTACGAATGGTAAGAATTAAAAACTCAACCTCTCTCATTCAATTTTACATTAATTCTCTCTCTAAAAACCAATCTTCACTACCCTTGACTTTGTTCCTGGGTGTTTCCATTATCTTTGTTATTTCACCAATCAATGGGATGCGGTGGAAAAGGAAATAAAATCAAAGTGGGATTATAAATAGCTTGACAATTGGCAGCGGAGGCAGAAAATCAATACTGTTTGTGGCCAGATTGAATTATTTAAGCTTCACAGACATATCTTGAAAACCGGGTGCCTCAGCAATGACGAACTAGTTATTGACAGGATTCAGAGACGTGATTTAACCCATTCAGGGCAGGAATTATTTAAGGGCTAAATTGATCACATTTTGATCTGCAAATTGGCAACAATAATATTTTTCTTTTAGTGATACATGCTTCTAATAAGCTGAAATGTCTTTGAAACAATATACATGGTTAGTAATTTCGTCGAAAAGTTGAAAAAATTGCCAATTTTGATAAGAAACAGTGATTTTGAACCTCTCAATGTGTTGCCAATTTAAAGATTTTAAAGTTTGTTCTTCTTTTTAAAATTCCTGGCATCAAATGCAGTATGGTCATGCAACAAAAATGGATACGTTGTGTGCAGAAATTTTTGCTCTTTCTGCTCATCTATCTGGTATATTTTTTAGTGATCTGAATCAAAAGTTATTGAGCCAAACCACAAAATTTGGAGTGATGTCACGAAAGGGTTAAGCTGGGTACATAAAATCTTGTGATAATTCATATTATATCCTACATCATAAAGTTCTCATGCAATAATTGGCCAGGAATGTCTCACGTGACATAAAATACTTTCACCATGAAGAAAAAATGGATATCTCGTGACGTCAGACCTCCGTATATTTTTTCGATATAAAAATATTACGTCACTTTTTGGTTTTTCTGGATATTTTGAAGCTATCGATATCTCGACAATGTATCGCGATAATGTTTGTGTGTGACGAACCTCTCAGTGTACGTGTATGTAGGTCTACTCCGATTCTACATTTAGTTTTAATTTGTTTTAATCTATCTAGGCTTACTCTTGTAGGATATAAATCAAATATACCATGCACTCTTTTTGAGGCACCAATTAAAATTATGGATTCTTCGGTGACTGGAATAGTTAACATTTTCTTCCGGGCTGCGCCCCTCAGAAAATAGTGCTATCCCAGTCACCTCAGAGAATCCATAATTTCAACTGGAGCCTCTCAGTGCAAGGTACATGTATATTTGATTATTATATCCCTCATTTAATGGATAATGCTGATGCCGATGAAGAAAAATGTGCTATACCGTGACGTCATTCATGGTATAGTGCACTATACAATGAATGTCATCACAGATATGCGATCGATCAGTGGTTTTTCATCGATAACATGTGAAAAGTGCTATCGGTATTGGCCTCATAGACCACTGTGTAAACCGCGGTACATTTTTATCATTATTTTTTCAAGATTCATTGGAGGGATATAAAACAAATATATCATGCACTATTCGAGCCACTAGTGAAATTATGCATTCCTCGGTGATAGAAATAGCACTATTTTCTTCAGGGCTACGCCCCTCAGAAAATAGTGCTATTCCTGCCACCTTGGAATTCATAATTTCAACTAGAGCCTCTCAGTGCATGGTATATTTGTTTATTATAATAACTATAATACTAATAGTAATAAATTTTATTAATATTTCAACATACTGTACTATAAATCAATAACAACTACTCAGAATTGAATTCATGTTGTATAGATGACTTCCTTGACTGTACAGTATTGTTGTAGAAGTCCAACTACACATCTTATAAATTGTTGTCTCCACTCAAAAAGGCCATTATTGCCATTGACATACGTGTACATGGCTATAATGCCTTATTGCAGGCAGCTGACAAAATGTTTAAAAGTGTTATGCTATTTGTCATTCATACCCTCTCCTGCTGACAACTTGATTAGCTATAACATTATTCAAGTACATTGTAGACTACTATCTATGCTACAGGAATGCCTGCTGAATAAATTGATGAGTACAATTGCTTGTATGACATGAGTTTTATGATATCTTATGAACTGGGTCGTTGTGAAAATGTTAAAATACAATAAATCTTTGATTGTTCTCATAAATCAGCAAGCCCGACAAAGTACACCAGGCCACTTATTCATCTGTTTCATGTTAAAAGTGATGACTTCATGGTCAGAACAATACAACACATCATTAAGGTCTTGACCAAAAAAAAAAAAATCAAACGTGATTATCGAAAGTATTGATGAGCTTTCAAAACAACATTGAAGTACATTGAAGTTCATTGTTAGGTTGAGAATGATGAAGAAAGATGCCAAGTTTCCAATCACCTCAAGTTATTTCCTCCTCTCCCTGGTATTCTCCTATGCTTCCAAGTGCGTTTACCTCTTGTGTGTTGGCCTATCATCATCATCTACCTACGAGAAATGACCTCGAAGGGATGTCCCCATACAGTGACTCAACCATGTGTACCAATCAGGGCTGCATTCATATTTTAAGGTTCACTGCTCATGCCATGGCATAGTTCATACTTTCTGATCAGTCACAACATGTGTGAACCAATCAAGGCTGCATTGACATCCAAGGTTCACTGCTCAAGGCACTGTTTATGGGCCGTGGAATCGGGGGGGGGGGGGGGGCTGCAGCCCCCATCCCACTTTATTGAGTAGACACGTTTCATAAAATTTCAGAAAAAGGGTCGAAAATGGTCATTAATGAGTGAAATCAAATCAGCCCCCCCCCTTTCAAAAATGCCCCGCTGCCCCTGCTGTTTATACATTCTGATCTGACCCAACTTTATATGAACCAGGTAGGGCTGCGTTCACATCTCCAGTATTATTTCACTACTCAAAGCATCATACACAACTTTTCTGACCTCACCATGCATGAGCCAGTTATGATGGAATTATTAATCAGAAAATATATCAGTCTTTTATGATCCCTTGTTTGTGTACTACATTGTACACCATTATCTACATGACCTTGCAAAATCACTATCAAAATCTAAAATCAATCATTTTTATAATTTTTATATGTAATACAACAGTGGTCTGCCTTATATGTGTAGACTCTAAGCAAATCAAGATGAATTCCTCGTCCGCGGCCACTTTTGCGTAAGCATTAACCAATGATGCGCCATAAGCGTACATTTTGTTATGACAATTAAAATTATTTCACTAAAATCAAGATAAAATAAATCTCAGAATACCATCCCCGGTATTAACTGCTCTCTCTGCCATACCATTTCACTTTCCTTATTAACTTTCCCCTTTGGGATGGAGGCTACCTGCATGTATAAATTTGCCATGCATGGATTTGCTATGCATTTATAATTAGCACTGAAACAATTGAGGTCATCCATTACAATGTACCACACCCCTCCTTATTGTCTCCTACATACTATAACAATGGACTCAATGGCGACACAAATTCTAGTATGAACATAGCAAGTGATGCATGCATAACATGCCTGAGGAAAGGGCATTCCCAATCAAATTCTCATACATGTAGGCCTTCCAGTACACAAGCATCCCAAGTCAATTTAGGTCTTCACCCTACAAGCTTGCTACATGTATTATTGCCTATAGTGTACAGCCAAGAAGATATTACCAAGTACATACACACGGTACGGCATGCAATCATACATATTACATCTACATGGTACTTTACATGGTCATACTGAGTTTACACAAAATCTGAAATGAATTTTTGTTTTTTATTTGCTTTTAAAATCAAATAATTTTCCTTGTGAAATACCCCCTAAAAAGTGCTCTTACAAAAATTGATAAATATAGTTGAAAGGTATCAGTAAGTCATTCTCAGGGAGGTGTGACCTTTCTCAATTTGGGAGTTGGGGATGGGGGGAGTGGGATTGCGGACCAAATCTGCACAGTTAACTAAGTATGACAGAGGTAAATAGAGTGGCAGATTTAGGGGGCACATGGGGCCCCTGCCCTCCCTGGAACGCAAGTGGCATAGCTAAGTATAAATCTCCAAGATGGTGCCTCCATTTTCCTTGTCAGAGAATTTTGGAGTAAAAAGGCATTGCCAAAATAGGATGACTATATATTCTGAATATGTGCCACCTCTTTTACAAAATCCTGGATCTGCCCCTGCATGTATAATTCATTAAATATGCGCACAGGTCTTCATGACAAGCAGTTAGACACACATAGCTAGAGAACAGCCTACATGTACCTGATAACATCTGCTTTATATACAAAACTGACCTATGTATGAAAATGTATTATTCATGTACCCATCATCATATGCCATCTCTCTAGAAACCTCTAGTCATCCAAAACATAGATAGTCGATGGCTAGTCTGATTACAAGGCTTCATATTGCCCTTTGATAAAAATGTATTATGCATCAAAGTTCATAACAGTTTTATGATCATCTTTTGATACAGTGTCACAAACTTCTTTTTACATGTATACTATTGCTTACAATTATAGGTCTTCATAATGATGAAAATATTCACTGTGATTGATGATACTGAAAATAATTAATCAATTGAAATAAAAGTGAATACTTTAATAAAATAATTGATCATGTAAATGCAAAACCTACAAATCACTAGTACATAACAATTATGATGGGATGGATATATAGTAGATGTATATTGACCCACATGTGTACCAACAACTTTAAACCTATTGTTTGATAGTAAAGGCCTACATTGATTTAACAGAACTGAAAATTAGATTGAGAAAAGAGAGAGCAAATTATTGAAAATAGATAAGGAGATGGGATTTTGGGAATGGAGAAGAAGAAAAAGAATTTATACAAGTAAGCACCTTGGATATTAGAAATACGAAATCCCTGTACAGTCATTTCTTACCATAGATGTAGGTCCATGCTTCTACATACAAATTGAATAGCTAGCAAACTGGCAGATGTTTGACATATAGTCCATTACATGAACAGAAAAATAAATCAATAACATTAGCAATTTGTCAACTGAGTGGCTAGTTTATACTTGATAATAAATACAATCACTCATATGAGTGCATGCCAAACTTAAAACTGTCACAGAACAGGAGACTGACTTCCCCTACGAAATATTGTATCAATCATTTTTTTGTTGCAAGATTATTTCTACATAGTATTCAAATGTACTTTAGATTGCCCCCCCCCCCTGTTCAGACTAACTAAATTCATTGTATCGCTATAAGATGAGTAATTAAATTTTCAGACTGAACATCGTATATCGAAACGTCATATAGCAAAACGCATGTTTGAGGATCATTTCGAACGAAAACTCGATAAAGAATCAGCATCCCTTCTAGTCTGTACATTGTATCGTCCGAGAATCGTAGAACATGGTGGAGCTTTTCATTCGCGAGTGTGCACTGAAGTGACCAATCAGCTGTAATTTTGTATACTCCATCGCTGTCCGTGACGTAACCTGATAAAACACATATGATATGGTGTCAGTTGACTTCCTCTAAACCCGTTTCTTTATACAATGTTTCTTTGTATGATGTTGTAGTCCAGTCTGTACATTCCTTTCGCTATACAATGCTTCTTTATAAAATGTTTCTTTATACAAATCTCGGATAACTTTCTTGTAGTCAGAACAGGCTCTTAGAATGATACAGGTTTAGTCGTAATTCTAGTCTGCAAGCACGGATCCTATTTTGACACAAAATTCGATAACGCCTGAAGCATGGCCTAACTCTGTCCGAGGATCTTGCCTAAAGTACCTCCTTGCTCTATCAGTCTATGGCTGAGCAGCTACAGTATGCAGCCTATAGGGTGCAGTCTACATAGTCTTAACAGTTGAGTTCATCTGCTTTGCACAGTGACTGACATTGGTTTGTGCCTGTTAACTAGCATAAATTCTGATACACGTAACATGATCTTACATTTTCTTTTTAAATCTGTATTTTTCACAGGACCATACAATACCACATAATTCTGCAACTTACTATGGTACAATTTGCTACCCACTGAGAATGAGAGTGGCTTGATTGCTTCTGTGTATCGTTCACAGCGGGAGAAAGGTCTCACCGCAGAGATTACCCAATTTCAGGTGACGTCTTTCATCAAAAGCATCCTCCTCCACCCACACAAAGCAAATTCTGACATATTTTTTATTTCTGCTTAGTACATTTTAAACCAATTTCATAATCATACAAATACACTTTTGATCACATTCCACTGACTAGCTTTCTCTTTTGGGAGCAAGGTGCCAATTCATCCAAATGCTATGTACATTACGGGCAAAGGTCACAACAAAAATAGAGAAAACTGTTGCATTAGTAATCGAGTCAGATTTCAGTGTCATTGTAACAACTTCTAAGAAGCAACTTGAAATCTAATGTCTACATATTCTACAACCTGTAAAACACTGAAGTACATAGGTATAACATGGACACATGCTATCAATCATCTTCATCCTGTCATTTACATATCACTCCGCATTAGAAGAAACAAACGTTGCTGTGCATCACTCTAGTTAGTTTTATAATTTTCATAAAATCTGACATAAGAGCATTTATGACTCACCAAATCTGCAGATGGTATTTCAATATTCTTCAGCTGAATCAAATTCAACGTTAGTTTTTTTTTACCTTCAACATATTTCTTAGGTAGATGCTTTTAAAGTCTGAGTTTGCATCAAAAAGACTATAGTTGATAAATGCTGAAAGATTGGAGCTGCATTAATACATGTACATTAGCAAACAATATGTACATGATGTAGGTGAGGCCTGTGTCCAATGGACAAGTGTACATGTACATGTATCAGAAAGTTGGATGCACGGGGTGAGTGCAATGAAAATTCACAATCTCATGCACTTGACACACATGTATCAAAAGCATCAAACGACTGCACAGGTGTATTTGCTGAGAGCCAGAAGGGCGTTAACCCCAGCAGGACTTGATGACCTTCTGTCTCTCAGGAGACTACATATTTTTTGTAGATAAAATAAAAGACATCATCTTTGGGAGAAATAAGAGTAGCTTCACCCATTCAGACAAGCAAGATTCATCAAAAACCTATATGAAAACTGTATACATGTATGTAGCTATACAATATTAAGTGATTAACTCCTTTTAGTCTTTAATATCATATGAAACTTCAAAGAGCGAAATAGAGTTTTGAGGATTCTGTTGAAACAAAAACTTGATGAAGAATCAGGTCCTCTATCACCCATGTAAAGTTCTATCAAACAAAACTTTACAACTGGGTGGGGCTCATCAAGAACGAGCTGTAATATAACCAGTGCCAGCCATCATTTTGTACCTTTGAGCAATGCCTACGACATTAGCCAACACTATACATACAGCACTTGTATATGCAAGCTGACCTCCCAAAACAGTTTCTTTATACGATATTCTTATCTTATGTGTATGCCTTTTTCACCTCAACATTTCTTAAACGTTTCTTTACAGGTTTCGTACAAATTTCCTCTTATGCGAATGCCCTGTCAGTTTGGCTTAGCAGCATAGTATATCAACAAAGGTTCAAACACCCTTTTATAAATCCTTCCTGACAAATGAGTTCCTAGGGGTTTTATCTCTGTGAATGAAGGGGCTCTATTAGCAGATAAATGGGTGTGTCCCTAGAACTGTCACAGTAAGACAAGCATGACAGAATACTCCCTGGGAAACAGGATCAAGTCAAGGCCAATCATACAATAAACTTCTCTTTTTTTCAATACCCTACAATGCAGAGATATATCTGGATGTTTTAGAATTATCGTCTCTGCTTAGTTTGTTTTCCCTCTATGCTCTTAATGTGATATCATATCATCTAAGATACTTGCAAAATGAATGATTCAATACTCTTTTGTTTTCTATCTCCCTCTCTCTCTTGTATTTCTGTACACCTCTTCAATCTTTGTACATTTATTCAAAACTACATGTACAATCACTTTTTTCATGTTACTACATGTACTTTCTTTCATGAAACAAAATACATGTATTTAATATACCCAAGATCATTTTTACAAAATCAGAGAAATTACCTATCAGGATAACTACATGTATGACTTGCAGTGAGGCTCCATGATCTTGTGGATTGTTCTAAAACAAAACTTTTCCTCAGATATACAGGCCTACACTGATCAAGTGAACCTTTCCATTAAACTGATACATTCATATCATATTTACTTTCCATTCCCTGTATCTTTTCTAGCCTCAAATAAAAGACTATGAAGCACAGTGTTAAGAGCCAAGTTCCTAATACCAAGTGTCATACTAATCTACCATGACTAATTTGTTAATTGCAAACAGAAGCAATTGGTACATCCCAACTTCCGCCCCTAGATCCCCTAGCTCTCAATGCCAATGACTGTCCATTACAAGGTTGGCAATGGCTTACAAATAACAAGAACTTAGTGAAAAAAAAGTTTGGAAGTGGGATAATTGCATTGATGGGCACGTTAACATTATTTCAGCCCCCCCCCCCCCGACACAGAGGAAGCCCTTTCTTAACTTTCTCCCGTTAAGAAGGTGGAGTAAGCAAACCGATCGCTAATTGCTAATATGTTGAAATAAGGGTGTATTTGCTTTCTGCCAACTTCAATCTTGTTTTATGACTGATTGAGATTAATTGACATTCAATGTCTCATATTTTCTGTTAATGTTTCATTGACATGCACTCTACATCTGTACATACATGTACATGTACATGTATAGTCCACTTAACGCTCCTATACAGCCAACAGTGAACCTAGAAAAGTTCTTTCCCCTTGGAAGTTTTTTTATTGATTTGTAATTGTACATGTATGTAAGTGGTCAAAGAACATTTTCAGCCCACTCTGAGCTGGCCCTAGTGCCAAGTTAGCCCGGACCCATACTTAAGCATATCTTACTCTACTAAAATGAAAAGAACCATGAAGACGAAAAAGTGATTTTCAAGAAGACAAAGCTTTATTGCTGTCTCTCTTATCTCATCAAAGTATAGTAAGTCAATATCTAAGAACATAGCTTATCTCTGTTTATACAGTATGCAATGCTGATATGGTTTCCGGAAGCGATCATCTTCGTATCAATGAACCGGAAGCATATAATATTTCAATAACAATAAATGAATCAGAAAAAAACTAGAAAACGACAAATAATTAACATTCTCCTGCACTTGTGTTTAAGTTTACAAGCTCAATAATTAATTAATGGCAAATTACACATCTCTTATGCAACATACTCTTAATCTCAAAAAGTATTATTGGGTATTACTGGGTTTTAGGTACAGTACTAAAATAATGAAAAGGGGATCAGGTAAAAAAAAGGTGAGTTCTGAATCTCAAATTGGTAATGAATTGGTTATGAATTCAATGACAACAGTTAAAATCATTGGTTAATGCAGTGATATCCATTATCCAGTCAAACAATATATACTGTCATTTGGCAGTTAGATTGTGATTTAGATTAGCAAAATATATATGAGGATAATGGATTCTTGAGATATTTAATAAAATCACAGTTGCAGAGTTATAATGGAAATCTGGGACTATGGAATATTGATTATAAATATCTAAATTCTAAAATGTAATAAGTCTAGAATTTGTTCAATCCAGATGATCATTTACACACTGAGTCCATCATTTGACTGCTCAGAGTAGCAGAAATATAGCCTTGGCCTATACATGTATTCATACACGTACACGTAGATGTGTGCTTTTTTCACAGTAATGGAAGATTTTAAACTGGTTATATACTGTATGTGATAATTATCTGTCTATTTTGCAGTCTGAAATACACTTCCCTTTTATTTCATGACCGTTTCAAAACATCAAAATCTTTGAATTTTAGAGCACCTACATTGCAACCTTCAGAGTATACTGTATCTAAAAAGGAAATTACACCATTACAAAATTATATATGTATGCAACATGTAGCCTTCTCATACCTTTACAGATTCAGACATATCATTTTAGACACATTAAATCTACATGTAATTCTGGTTAACATTAGTACATATCACAAAATAAATTATGTATGTACAATCCAGTGTTGGGTCCAAGACCAGAGGGTCCGAGATCAAGATCAGACAATCCGAGATCCAGATCAAGATCAAGATCCGCAGCTCAAGATCGAGATTAGAACATCTGAGATCAAGATCAGATATGTCCGAGATCAAGATCAAGATCGAGGTTACTGATGCTGATCTCGAGACTGGTCTCGAGATCAAGATCGATCTTGAGGTACCCAACACTGAGTCGTGTTTTCGCCGATTGGTGAACGATTTTAAAATCTTTTTCATTTGATAATTTACATAATAACAATGTTGATCTCGAACGATCTCGAGCGAAAATTCAGAGAACAGAAGCTCCGAGATCAAGATCAACACCTTCGAGATCAAAAAACAATATCATGGTTACTGATGTCGATCTCGAGACTGGTCTCAAGACTGGTCTCAAGATCAAGATTGATCTCGAGGTACCCAACACTGGTACGATCCCGGATAATGCATGCATTTTTGGAAAGTCAAAAAGCAAAAATTGTAGAACCAATGAAAGATTAATTCTAAAATTGCTCATCCATTGCTTTTTGATGAGTCCTGAAGATGAAGAAAAAAAAAATCATGATAATTAACTAACATAACTTTCACATGTAAAACATAAAAATATAAAGCAAGAGAATTGCACAGCATTTGTAATTTGAAGTACATGAAAAAGCAGCTTCCAGGTGTACTGTACATTGGATACTTCTCACATCTTTATCAAATGAAAGCTCTTTCAATTTACTGTCCGAGTCAAAATAACAAATCAACACACTGAACAAATATCATCCTCTTGTAATCATTTATGATAATACTTTTCCTAAATGTTCGCATGGAAAATCTTGGCAAAATCTAATGCAAGCCATTGTGGAAAACGAGATAAATACTGCATATTTTGACATTAATTTTCAAATACTGTAGGATTTTTTTCTTCTTCTATGGACAAATACAATCATAAACAATTAAAACAGAAACCTTATAAGAAAATCAAAAGATTTAACTTCTTTGAGTATATTTGAGAACAAACCTATTTGCAGGTAAGTATGCTGATTGCATACATGTAATCGAATTTGAAATGGAGATGTTGCAATGCTTGGCAAGCATTATCTAATCGAAGAAATGTATGTCTCTTCTCTCTGGATGTCAAGTGCAGAATTATAAATAGTAAGGAGAATATACATTGAACTTGTATAGTCAGGTTTAGCCTGATTGCTTGATATATCCCGAGATATCCCCCCCCCCAAAAAAAAAGATTGCAAACAAAGTAATGGTAAATGTCCTTGAACAATCTGCATGTAGTTGTTTTTTTTAATGGTGAATCACTTGTCAATGCAATCATGCAAAACGAACTTTAGTTTAAACTTTTAACAGTTATTCATGTAGTATTCAAAGTAGTGTATACTACCTTGAAAGTTACTACAAGAGCAAATATTTGGATATGACATTTTTTTGAAAGAGAAACAAACATATGATTAAAATTTGCACGGAAAATCCATAATGTGATGTCAAGCATGCATAATAGTTTGAAGACAAATTTTATAGATATCAAGAGTAAGATAACACAGACCTAATCTGAGTTGTGATGTTGGTTATCATGGCGTAGAATACTATTATCCCGTCATATGCGTAAACGTAAAAGCATGAAAGGCAAAAAGGGCAAGAAAATAGTACTGATTTCAATGGGTACACAGTGTACAGATTTGTATCTTGCACTCAAATAGAAAGAAGGCTGTTTCCTTAATGGTTTCCTTGAAAATAAATTCACTGTTCTACATGAGATAAGACACACTCCAGTACTGTACATGTGTATCTTGCCAATATTAGTTGCCTCATCATAAGTCAACACATCCGTACATGTACATGAACACATACATGAAAGTGCACTCCCAATTAACTTCTGCTAGGGCCTAATACAAAAATCATTTTCCCCCTTACATGTATGCTTGACTTCAATCCTTAACCATTTAAATGTCTCATTATTTTGGGGTGATTTTATGTCTTGTAAGGATACAAAAAGGTAATTGAACCCCTAATTGAGTAAATCTTCATGAGTGGACTGGACATGTAAAACCTGCAGGAAAATTTTTTCTACAACACATGCATTCAAATTTACACAAATGTACGTCATGAAAATAAATAGCCTTTAAAGTCTTAGGACTAAGCATGGGGCACATTTGCCTAATAACGATAACAAGATTTTTACATTAAAGGTATGTCCTAGAGCTGCCCTACGATTAACTGACATTGACACAAGCATACATGTACTCACAAGTACATACGATAGAGCAGGGTGTACCTTTAATTGAAAATCTTTTATTGTTATCCTTATTGGACAAATGTCATCTACACTGTACTCCAAGAAAAAGTACCTGCTAATTCATGCTTCAAGAAAGTACATCCACATTGTTAGCCTAGATAACATTATAATGTCAATGTCTGTTTGTACAACAGTTATGTAATACATGTGTCTACATTTACATGAAGTTACATGTATGCTTAGGCAGTGTTGTTATGTCTGGAAAGCACATTGATCATGGAAGAAGCCCTAGAATTCCATGTGTACAACTTTAATATAATTATATATATCATCAACACAACTCACTACAATGATACAATCCATAAAATAGAACTCTTCTTTCTGAGGTCTGCCAGTACTAAATTGCTGACTTTTATACAATAATTTCTCACAAGCAAACACATAAATGTATTGCCAATTGTTTTTTGTATAATTTGAAGTCAAATAAAAACTTAATCAATATAATACTGTTCTACCTGGCAAAATTATAGATATTTCTTCATAATTTCCATTGATTTTCCCAATAAAATAAGAAATAATGAACAAATACATGCATCTTAAAGGACAAGTTTACTTCCTCCACTGGAGGTACTGGAAGTGTATAATAGCACAAAAAAGTTTGTTTAACGGTGGATTTCACAAGCTTCTTCAATTTTGCATAGTAATCATGTGAGCTCTTTTTTGCTTATGGTGTGTGGAATTAGCACAAGTACATGGCAAGTTTGTAAGCTAATTCTATATTTCGGATCAGGGCATCATCCGCGTTGGACCATCTACTCGGCATGATTCAGATGAGGGCAAGAAACAGATGAGGGTATTGTTCGTGGGGAGGACCTGTCTCGGAGGGCTTGAGCAAGTAGAGTGGCACCATCCATAACTGCAGTACAACACACTGTCAGTCTCTGGATCAAATCTGGATTATGATAATCAAAGGCTGCAGCTCGTGTACAGTGACACAATTGTATGCATGAACTGGCAACGCTCATACCGCCACCCAATATTGCTGTTTGTACCTGCTTTCCATTTTCTGAGATGTCCGCTTGGGTTCCTAAGTGTTCAGGTTCACTTGCATAATCTACAAATGCCTGACAAGATTGCACGAGAGGTTTGCAAAATGTGATGCAGCGAGTTCGACTTCTCTCGTCAAGAGTCACTTTGTAGCGCTTGATGCTTGCTAAAAGAGAGCTTGTACATGCCGTCACACTCTTCATGGACAATTTAAACTGTTCTTTGTGAAAGACGTCATCACTGGCCTCACTGGCAAGCAAGCTGGCACTGGTCAATACACCAAGCTCCCTGGCAATGTCTGCAGAGAGGTCCACAATATCAGATGGGGAGAGTTCAACAAGCGGTGTGTGTTGAAGTGTCATGCAAGAATGTTCTATATTGAGCTTAGCACAGGAGATCTTGTAGCGATCTATGATTCCTGGTACTGCCTGCTTTGATCCAGGATCGTTGATTGCAGCAAGGTAAGCTGCATGACTGGAACATTCGGTGATGTGAACAACAAGATCTGTTAGCTGCCTCATTGCATTGGCAGCTTCCTTCAGGCGTCCCATCACAAGCTGTGCGCGTACTTCTCTTGCTGCTATAGCCAGTCCCTTTGTCCTTGCTATCAAAGTGTCTCTGCATTTTGAATAGGACTCTCCAATCAAAGAGACACCCTCTGTGTTGACAGGCCGAATGTCTCTCGTTAGAAGAAATAAGTCAGCATAAGACTGCATTCTGAAAGTACACAGGTCACACACAACACCTACAGATGATGGTCCAAATAAATCATTTGAGGATACTGCCATAATACAGACTTCGCAATTTTGGATGAAACTACATTCAGGCATTCACTGCATTTTGATAAATGTGCAAATGAGCCATTACTTGTCTGACTTGCAGTTTCTCTTCCTGATATCACTTGAAGATTTATCCAATAGTCACAACGATCGATACTCTTCATCATTCATAAATACGTTATACCGTATTTGCAGAAAAAAACAGGTGAAAGTACCAACATCTATTCCTCTAACATGCCTCAACTTCTTCCTCACTGTTGACAAGCCAGAATGATTTGGAAAGAACTTACTTTACTTTGAGGTGTGTCCCATAACAAAATGACTGGTTCACACTCTGGCACAGTCCATTATGATCCATGAGTCAGAAGCTGGGGTGGCAAAGGTTGTCCCAAACTGAACTCAAGAAACTTAAGTAGTAGGACCTGCAAAAGAATAAAGAATGGGAATGAATAAAGCACAATGAAATAGCCTAGGGGATCACAAACCAAGCAGCAACAGCAATTGAAACGTGTTTGCATTTGGGATCACACTCTACATCTATATGCTATGTACTAACTGGTACTATATTTTTTACATTTCCCAGGTCTTAATTTCATTGAAGTTCAGGTACATCATACATGTGGTTCTAAAGTAAACAAATCTATTGTTTCCTATAACAGGATGTAATGAATGAAAAATAGTACCGGTAATTTCACAGGTAAAATTACCTTGCAAAGAACTAGACAATCAGACTTTAACTACAGTAATTACATATCGGCACAGGGCTTACATACTGTATACCTCCCAATTCAATTATATTCACATACTGTTTCAAGCATTAAACTTTCATCATCAATCAGCTACTCTTTCTTTCAAAAGATACAGAAATGAATCAAATGACAAAGATACAGAAAATAAGTAAATGTCAATTTTCAAGTATATTTCAATGATAATAAGCCAGTTCATGGTTACAGTCTGCGCATGAGCAGATAAAGGTCATTGCAGACCAAATTGTGAAATACACAGAGACAAAATACTGGACACGTGCTCATGAAAGTTATTTAATCATTATTCATTTATGCACAAGCAGTGCACTCCATGATACACAGGTGGAAGTATTCTTTGAAAGGGGGAAACAAAGGCTATTTATGGCTCCTATGAAGCACCTTCATCGCTGTAGGAGTGATTATTTCAAAATGTACAAAGAGGGACTTCTCCATGTTTTACTGAGATCTGTGGATATTCGGGGTCATTTGGGACATGTGCTAACTGGTCTATCGTGTTAAAAAAACAAAACAAAAGACAGCTATCTAATGACAACATACAGTGTACATGTACGTACTAGGTTACTTACTAAATGTGAATCTAAAGAGTAGTAGGAGAAAAGCATTACAATCGAATCAAGTAAAATATTTATAAACAGGTAAATACTTTCAATGAGCAGCAGCATCTGCAGTATATTTAAGTTTGGACCAGATTTTCACATTTCAAGATGAAAGGAAATCAAAAAAATTACAAAGAAAAGGAGCTGCACCACATTAATGACATCACTCTAAGTGAAAAAGTAATATGGGTCATCTGCCATTGAAATCTTGTATCAGCTTTCCCTTATAATCAAGATCTAATAAGATCCACCTTCACAGGCATTTTTCGGTTTACAAGAGAATGAGCATCAAGTAACAATACAAAATAATGTACTATTTCCACCATGAGTGGCCTATTATTCAGTTTAGTATCAGAATAACAAATGTACATGCAGATACAGCTGGCATTATCCATGCTTCAGAAAAATTTCATTAAAAATTAGACTTTTAAGTACCGTAGTATTAAAAGATTTCTTTTCTGTGAAACTTTCATACTGTGCTCAGAGTTTTAATGCATGAGAACTAATGACCTTTCAGTGATTACAACTAAAATATAACAACCCATTGATATAATGGTGGCTTGTTTTTCAATGCTGGAAATCTAACCTCGATGGCATGTTCGTCAGAAGAAAGTAGTTCAAGAAAATATTACTAAAGTTAGATTTTTTAAAGTAATGAATTGCCCTTTCTAATAGAACTATAGAACTAAAAAAGCATTGTAGCAAAGCATTTTGGGAAAAAACCTTAAAGGGTGACTAAAATAAAAAAATTAATTGCCCATTTTTTGTAGGAAGGAGTCATCAGGAGCCAAAAAATATCTATCACACACTTTTTTATGCATTCAGTCGTATTTCATAATCATTTGAAAAGTACATTTTTGCTGATTTACACAGTCATAAGCCCCGCCCCTAAAAAAACCCATCGAGTGACATCATGATCACGTGATCTGTGACGTACGAGAAGTAAGGGAAAATATTCCACCAACCTATATACCGTGCGCGCCCGCAGGCCCCGGCAGGCCCAGCCCGGTGCCGAGCATGACATTCACCGCATCGACCATTTGCATCGCATATTTTCGTGTGTTTAATTCCTCACAATAACACAATTTTGGGACACAATTTCATCAATAATGCCAAATCGGTGTATAGTTGCGGGCTGTAGCAAGACCCCTAAAGATGATGTAAGCCTACGTACATCATTTTCCTAAAGATGAAAATCTACGGAAATTGTGGGTCGCAAAGGTATGCTCACGCGGGCAGTGAGTGGCAAGGGCCTAGTGCATGGAGTACAATTTGCAGTGATCACTTTTCTTCTCCAGCAGCTGCAGCAGCTTCACCCGCGGCCCCTTCCCCCGCGACCCCTTCACCATGCCCTGGCGCGTCTTCTGCGAGGGGTTCAAACATAATGGTCGAATTCCCCTTGCCACTGCACTCGAGCTTTTTCTCTTTCGGGATCGATAAATCATCTGATAAATCAGAGTTCGTATCTGGCTCAAAAAAGTCCTCCAAATCGGACTCGCGATCACTATCCATCTCTCTAAGTTACTCGAAGAATTCAGCCAAAAATCTAAGTCAGTACTACCGTAGTACATGTAAAGCGAAGTAAAAAAAGGCGAGAGTAAAAAACAAACCAAAAAAAATCGTTCACCAGTCGCTTAGTACGAGAGGGAACATAGTTGCCGTACTAAAGATGTGTAGTACATTGCACAGACGCATAAAACGGCTGTGTACGCGTTTAAGACCAATGCAAAACTATCGTTCGGCAAGCTCAGATGGATGAGAACATTGTTCAAAGAAAAGTTATAAAAACAAAACAAGAGCTGTATATTTGGGCAAAGTGTTCACTGATCTTAAAGAAAATATATTGATAATGATTATTCACTCCTTAGACTGTATTGATTAATTTCCCTTTTTCATAAATTGTCTGTTGAACAGAGGGGTCAAATACCGCATTGTGTGTACAATGTTACATTGCCGCAGCCTCCAGATCTTGTGCCTCTTACTCTTCATACATCACTTGGGGGTGTGACGTCAATTAGCCAATCAGCTCACGAGTTTTAAGGAACGGTCCCCAAACCTCTACTTTTCCCCCTTTTTCGCCAAAACGAGACATAATTTTGACAATCAATTGCCAGATTCGTGATTTGAATGCAAAAATACAAGGAAACAGCACCTTTTTTCTCTCTAATTTAGTCACCCTTTAAGCAAGTCATGCAACAATGCTATGTCTTAAATTCAGTCTCCAACTTACATTGATTTTGGTACTGGTGTAGCAAAAAACAAATTGCTACACTAGCCCCACATAGAAGTACATGTACGTATATGTAGCTTATGACCACAGTATGGGCGACTAAACCAAAAACTTACTCCATGCATAGACAACTTATCTTTCTTTTGAATTGATGGGCAATAAAAACCATGTCATAGTTTCAAACTGCAATAACATGTTAGTTGTATATTTATGTAAACCTGTAAGTTGAAATGCAAGCATTCTAAAAAACTATTTTGTTTTCTGTCTTAGTCTTATTGAAAAGATTTACTACGTCAGGATCACAATATTACATCTTCTTCTTCTCCTTCTTCAAATGGGAGTACAGTCCTGTGGGTAGAGTATTGAACTTTTGTGCAGCATTATGAACTAATGTGCCATTCTGTACTAAATAGTAAAAAGCTACTAAAATCAGCTCCTTCTTCAACTACAGGTACATGTAGCCCTGGCATAGAGTTAAATGCCAACCAGCCAAAACTGTTCTAGAGAAATAGCTTTTGTCACAGTGGAAGGGAGTTGGTTCGATGAGCAGATGACATGACAATAGGGAAGCATGAGTTTGAAAGCTTGAGGTTCTGCAGCATTGTTGATGGAATTGTGCTTCTTGGCACTCATGACTCATACATTTACAAGGTTATCTAGAAGATAACTTATACAGCTATACCTGGGGGACTTTCTACTGAGGAGACCATTCTAGAGGGCAGGAAAATGAGCATTTAAATAATTCATTTTTATCTCAGATCCTTAAATTTGTAGCAGTATTAGGAGAGTAAATTTTAAAAGAGCTAGAATCAAGTCATCTGAAAAATGTAAGAAAATTAAATCCTTCTTTTTACATTAATTTTGGTGCTTCAATTTTTTTTACTAGTGCAGCACTGACTGCTCTGATTTTTCTGCATAGTCCCACATATACATTATCTATGAGCCTATGAGTGAAATAATGGGGGATAAGTGTATGAGGTTACCTGGGATAACCTATACATGTATGTACTGTAGTTCACTAGACTGCGACATGTATACTACATGTACGTGACTTCAAACAATAAGCCAGTTTGTACTTACAACATGCACATGCGTATAGAAAGGTCTTTTCAGTTTTTTTGAACCAAGTAGAAAAGTAGGCTGTCAAAGAGTGTACACACCAATGTGACTTTAGTTGTTAAACCAAAACAAAACAGATGTACATGTACATGTACACTGTATCATCTACATGTACTAATGAGCCTGATCGGTTAAAGGGGGTACCCAATGCTGAAACAATGTTAGTTCATTTAAAAGATCATGATTTTATTAGAAGAAAATCATCTGCCTTAAATTTTTTTTAAAATTTTTTTAAAAATTCATGTTGCCAGAAAATTCCCGAAATATGGTAAGATTTCAGGATATTTTGGCCCCTCAGCTGTGTCCCAATTTCAGCTACATGTAGGTAACCACAATGACGTCAAAGTGGTTACCTTGTCGCGCAATTATAGCAAAATGCGCGCAAGGTGTAATGCATTTTGTACAGTCTAGCGCGCAACACATCTGCAATACGCGAACCTGGGTAACCACTTTGACGTCATTGTGGTTACCTAGCTGAAATTGGGACACAGCTGAGGGGCCAAAATATCCTGAAGTCTTACCATATTTCGGGGATTTTTCTGGCAACACGAATTTTAAAAAAACTTAAGGCAGATGATTTTCTGCTAATAAAATCATGAACTTTTAAATGAACTAACATTGTTTCAGCATTGGGTACCCCCTTTAAGAGTAGGCATTTTGTCTGTCTGTGACACTGAATATTTTATGGATTATAATTTTAGCAGTTTACCATGGCAATCAAATTTTATCAAATTTCAACTCCTTCAGTGATGCCTTTCACAGTGTAACATAAAATAGCTCTCTTCAATTAAATACCTTTTTTTGACAGGCCTTCAAAATTTCAAAATTTGTTAAATGTCCGTCCGTGACTACGCGATCAGGCTCTTATGACAAACTGGCTTATAGGCAAATACAGAACACATACATACATGTACATGTATATATGTACCAAAGTAACCAAACTCAAGTTGGTGTTTCAAGCAAACAAATTATCCCACAATCCACAGGAAGTCTACTACAATATGATAATAAATGAACAGAAATTACTAAAGACAAAGCCAGGGTATTTCTTTTGTTTAAATCTGAAATCTGAACAATGTTTCTTGCTCAAGTTTGCAATAATGTAGACATTGCGACTTGCGGGTGCGTTGCTTGTAATCAATACATCAAAACACAGATGCACAACCCCGATGTCTTGACATCCTATCTGTAACATTAGAATCAGATGGATCTTAAAATTGGGTTCATGAGTCAAAGACATTTCTGAGTCTACTAGTCTACTAGAGTAGCATAGACTTGATGTTGAGTTTGAAAGATTTTCTATCCTATTGGCTACTCTCTTATAAAAAAAAATTACACATTTTGGAGCAACTATAATACCCCACCACAGAAAAGTTAACCTATAAACATGTAATTCATACAATAATAAGGCAGTGGCATGCTAAATTTATTTGTGGTAATATCTTGCACCGCCGCAGACAGCATATCGTGTGCGAGATATTAGCACAATTAAATTCAGCTTGCCGCGTCGGAACCACTCAGCGTTGCACTGCCTTGTACTCCGTTCATCTAGAGCGCACATTCTTTGCTGATCTCGCCGTCTTTGTGATGCTAATCGCACAGCGAAAGCTACACTTGAATAGCTACACGTAAATCCATATCGATGTCGCCATAAATTGTATTTTTTTCATGTTTCTCCGGATCCGATTGTTGAAGTGGTCAGATGAGCTGAAAGAGGAAGATTTTAGCATGTATACTCAAAAGGTGGTTTGCAAGGTTCACCGTACATGGAAATGGATGAATCTTGCAAACTTATTTTTTTGTTTGTCTCTCCGTACGGGAGATTGCTGCCCCTGAGTTGCTTGATGTTCAATGTCAAATTTTTATAAAGGCAGAGTATACATGTACAGCCACACGCGTGTGCCTCTACCATACAGCCACATGCGTGTTGCTGTATCCACCGCCCGGCGTGAGGATACAGCCACACGTGTCTAAAATTCTCTGCAACACTTAGACTCTGCGCAGCGGTGTGCATAGCACAAGCGATGTCTATATTCGAATGCGGGCTAACTCGGCACTAGGGCGAAGTCGGCCCTACCGGAAATTCGAGGCCGAGTTAGCCCGGAGAGGTTGAATCGATCATGAAATACCAATCCGTAAGGTTTCCTTTTGATTACTAAATACTAGCTAAGACTACGTTTTTAACCTTTCTTTTGATAGAATTGTATGAAATACTTATTTTGAAGATAAAATCTTGCAATTTTCTTGAGCTAATATCATATCAAAGTGACATTTTAGGCAGTTTATTCACAATTCACAGCTCGCATTCGCAATCGCCGTGCGTTGCACTCACTGACTCAGTGACTGGGTTTGGTACTCGGACTCGTATCTGGAGATATATATATTTTGATGAATGAATGACTGCAAAATTCCGTAGATATTAATCATGTCTCAAACATAAACTGAAACTAACAACCATTCATTTCATTATATTATATTACTTCCATAAATTCTTGATGGATAACATTTTTTTACCGACTGAGGTTTTGCAAAATGTGCTCCGAGTCCATGCAAACACAGTGCACGCTACGCACGGCGATTGCGAGCTGTGTCGTGTGATTAAACTGTCTAAAATGTCACTTTTACATTATGTTACATCAAGAAAATTGCAAGATTATCATCTAACTGAGTATTTCATACAATTCTATCAAAAAGAAGGGTTAATAAATGTATTCTTAGCTAGAAATCACAACAAAACTTTACACATTGGTATTTCATGATCGATTTAAACCCTCCGGGCTAACTCGGCCTCACTTTTCCCTTAGTGCCGAGTTCGCCCTAGTGCCGAGTTAGCCTGACCCCCTATATTCATGCAACAGTACTTGCTAAACTTCATCATGAAGGTTTTATCTCTTGGAATTCACTGGTCAACATAGAAAAATATACAAACAATATTTTTACTTCAATGTCATCTGATGACACTGAAGTAAAAATATTATTATTGTTTGTATGTCAGTGAATTTCAAGAGATAAAACCTTCATGATGAAGTTTTGCAACATATACCGTGGCATAAATATACACATCCCTTGTGCTATGCACTTGCTATGTGCTGGTGCGCTGTGCAGATTCTAAGTGTCGCGTGTGCCGTGTGGCTGTATCCTCTGGCCGGGTGTGGCATGTGGCTGTATACACCAGCTGCCTTTTAATAAAACATCAAGCCTGTGGCTAGGACCCGGGCTAACTCGGCACTAGGGCAAACTCGGCCTTGGCGGAAAATCGCAGCTGAGTGAGCCCAGAGAGTTAAATTGATTGCAAACACTTGTTGAATTTCGCATTAATTACACATTTCAAAACACTTAAATTCAAATTATTTGATATCATTGTGTAAAATGATTATCAAAGAAGTAATGTTGAAAATTTCAAGAAGTAAAATTATACAAAACATGAAATTTAAGGTTAAAAAAGGGTACGGTGCGTAGCGTGGACTTCAACTCTTGAAACATAGTCACCGCGCAGTGCCAAGTTCGCCCTAGAAGTCTAGATCTAGGCCCTAGTGCCGAGTTAGCCCGACCCCCTGTGCTGTGGCTATACCCAGACGTTGTGTGTCCAGACAGGTTGGTTATCCGCACAGGTCATTTTCAAACGGTAAATCAAACAACTTTTCATGCAAATGGTCATAAATCTTTCACAGGATAGGTTGAAAATCATGTGAATTGCAAATATTCACTGATTTTACTGTTACTTGGCCTGGTAAGTTTTTTGTGAAGTGTCCGGACACACGTCACACAACCCCCCCATCCTACCGGTATCTTAGTTTAAGTTTTAGATTACCCGACAGAAGCTGGTTGATAATGTTGCCGGTAGATTAATGTCCATCCAAATATTCTTGCAATGACGATCTTTCGTCTGCAGACGGCAGAGCAGTTGGTCCGCAATTAATGCCGGAGATTCCCCCAAGAACTCACTCCAGCTGCCGTACCGGTATTGTCCATGTCTAACGTTACGCGTGCTTTCCTGTGCCCGCTTCACGTCTGCTCACGGTCCATGTACCGTATTTATTGAGATGAAACGCTGGACTATAGTAGTCCTGGGTGATTGCTGGTAGAAAAATCCATAAGCAGACTACAGGTATTTCAGCATGAACATTCTAAAGAAATAAGGTTGTAGCAAATCTGTCATTTTAGACGCCTGGCCTGGCGCCTGGACGTGCTTTTCTCATGGCTTACCGTACGTCGTGCGCGCGCGCGTAGCGCCATATCGATATTGTATATCAAGGAGTTATGCGTGCGTACACGCGCGCGTATTGGTCCGGCCGGCCGGCCATAGACATTAAAACTCGATCCGGTGCTTGCTTTTATGATCCAAGGAATAACTCAAACTTATACAATGCGGAAGGGGCTCCCATCATTTTCTTTTCACTTCCATTTCCCCATATTTCCTTTTTTATTTATTTATTTTTTTATTAATCCTCACAATATCAATTGACTGCACTTTTGAGAAAGCAATACAATTTTCACAATTTAATAAATTATTATTGAAATGATTATTTGACACCAAATTTCAACCCAAGAAACTTACCCTACTCAATATTGTACTATGTAAATTTGACATGAATTGAATGAGATAGGTTTTCTCTACATCCAGAGCATTTTGGGCAGCAAAGCTAGGTTTAGGGGCACTTTGGTGTTTTTTCAAGGCGTGTAACACCCCTTTCCGATGGAAATTTTTGTCAGTTTTTATATTTTTGTAATGTGCACCCATACCTCTTCCTTCTGACACAATTTGGTCCATGAACCTTAAGGGGAAAAATTTGCCCCAATTTTTAGGGGCGGTCTGACAACCCATCCCGATAGAAAATTTTGTCAGTTTTTGCGTTTTGGTAATGTATTACTATAGTCATACACTGACACAGTCTGACAAAGTTTGGCGCATAATTATGTTAGATGAGTTGAAATCGACCCGACTTTGGGACCCCTTTTGGGGGCTATGGGGGCCAAACCTGGCGGCTTCGTTCGAGCTGATAAGCTTTTTGCGAATGACATGGATAGTCTAAATAACTTTAAGGGGTCAAATCTCATATGTAAAATGGGGTGACTATTTCGGGACAGGCTCCCATGGACTACTATAGGAAACAATTAAGAAATGAATTTGTTATTTTCAAAATGCATGGAATTTGAATTATTAAAATAATTGCTCATCAAACGTGTCTCCATCTAACAAAAAAAGTTCTGCGGCCTTTTTTGACAATATATATGTTATGTGGAAATTGGACAATTATGTTTCTGTCCTATCCTGCTAACTATAATCTATTTATCTACGATATATCCTTTATAGCGAGTTATTTTTACAGGCATGGATATGATGGTACATTTCGCCCATGATTTCGCCCCTCCCCTTTCTGCCATGGATTCGATCATGACGTAGGTCTACTTTACATTTTTACTTGAATATAATAATTTTATAAAAGTTTATCAAATGGTCTTATCCAACAGTTATACTTGCTATGCTTTTAAGCAATGGAGGATCCGGGGGAGGGGCTCCGGCAAAACCAAATCTGGCATACTTAAATACATGTACTTCTTCCCATTGGCGTAATGGCGTATCTAGGTATTCTGGCGCCCGGTGGAAACTATGAACACCCCCCATGCCCAAACATTTTAGCTCAAAAATGCAAACCAGAGTAATTAGCGTTTATAACAAAGTTTAGCAAAAATGACTGCAGTGGAAATGAGTTTTGCTGCACATAGCCCGGGTTGTCAGCCCAAATTTGATAACTATATAATATTATAAGTGAGGGAGCAACGACGAGCGACAGTTTTTTTTTTTATATCATTCATCAAAAATGATATTTTTTATGTATTTCACCCTCAGAAAAAAAATTCCAAGGGAATACAGTGACTTAGCAATTGAATTTCTTTGAATGGCAACGACCATAAATTTTCTTTCTTCCCCTTTTCTTCATCTCTTTTGCCTTTTTTTCCCCGCCCCTTCAAGAGCCGCCCGGGGCACATGCCCCCTCTGCTCCCGGTAGATATACCACTGCTTCATCCCTTTTGCAGACTTAAACAAAATTACGTGATATTTTGCACATGTTTAGGAGACATTATATAGATAATGCCTTTGAAATTTCAAGGTCACAAATATCTCCTGTGTAAGAAATGAAAATGAAAGGATTGTCACACCATGCATCAAGCGCTGTTTATGTGACAATCCTTCTTTATGATTCATTTACATTAACTATATACAGTGTAATTACTTCTCTTGATAATGTATTAACATTTGTTTTTTATGTTGTAATCAGTTTGTAAAATATGTTTGAAGGAAGAAAAAAAATCACAAAGAGAAATAAATAAATCAAAATCAAATTCTTGCCTTTGTCGCAGAGGGAGCTATTAAGAAATCAACCCAAGTAAAATGAACCACTGATCTCTACAATGTCATGTAGAGATCAGTGACATGAACTAGTCACAAAAATTACTCAATTTTTTTCGAGTTGAACAAATAAAGTGTTACCAAATAGTTGTTATTACTTACTTAAAGGCAAATTATAATTCTTTTCTCATCCGCATAAGTTTTCTAATTATAATTATCTTAATAGTAATTTATTGCATTCTCACACAACTTCAAAAGAGGGGAAAAAGGCATATAAAGCCAAAGCCCACCGCACGCTGTACGATCTGGATACAATACAATGCGATTTGGGAAGAATTCGCCATATTTTATCTAAACGTTTGAGCAAGTTAATTCTTAATATATGAGTTTCCGAATACTCTTGAGGATGAAATAAAAATATCGAAAATAGGAAGTTAAGCCTTCTTTTCTGAATGAAAGCCATATCGGTGCCGAATCGTAGTGGCGTCACACTGCAGTCATGCATGCGATTGTCTACGATTTAAAGCCGATTTGGTCGTTACTCCGACAAGAAGGCTTACGATTCACCAAGTTTCTATTTCAAGTATTCATATCATTATTCACGGAACCTCAATTGATCATAGGTCTTTAAGTTTCCGTATTATGTACTTTTTATTTTTTTAAAAATCGGATCGCAGTATATATATAGGATCGTAAAAGTGAGCGGTGGGATTAAGTTTGCCTACGCTCTCTCCCAGCCTTTTTGACAAATAAGACAGCAGCCAGCAAAAGATGTAATTTTTTTCTCTCTTGCTTGCTTGCTTGTCAGAGGATTTTGGACTAAAATGGCACCTAAATAAACCTTGACTTGTATACATGATGATGAACACTGCAATCGAAGCCTGGAAAGCCGAGAAGCCGAGACACCAATTAAAGCATGATGGGCTCTTCAAGCAGTGGCGGATTTAGGGGGGGGGGGGCACATCCGGCCCGTGCCCCCCCCTATGAAAGAAAAGTATGCATTGTGGGCCCCCCCCCCCTTTTTAGAACGGAAACCTTTTTTTTTTTTTTTTTTTTTTGCTTGTCAGAGAATTATGGAGGGGAACTGGACCCCCATTACCCTCCCCCCTCCCCCCCTCCACTGAGGGCAACTGAGCGAATTTCGTAGGTCTGGCGAAATTTTTTTTTTGTCGACCTCCCCCCCCCCCCCCCCCCCCCCCCCCCCAGTTCCCCTTTCATTTTAAGGGGAAAAAATTGCAGTTTTCCAAGGGGTATGAATAAATTTGAGCACAACTAGCTCAAAACGCCCCTATGGGTGACTGTAGACACATTTTGTGCCCTTAATTTTGTGAAAGTGATTTTGAATACAAATGTCATAATAATCCTTGTTAATCAGTGTGTGTTCCCTTGTTACTTGATCCTAACTTATTCTTCCTGGGATTGTTTATCAAACGTATTAACGTTTTGTCTGCTAATATTCAAAATATAAGTTCATTTTCTTTCTTTGAGAGCAGGATTGCTGTTTTTTCCAGTCATTTTCTTTTTTCGATAAAAAAGTGATATAAATGCAAGTGGCATTTCAGAAGTGGAGACCAAAATGTTTGGACATCGCAAGTCCACGCGCGATCCCTGCGTATGCAGCGGAGGCCTATACGAATTTTACATCAAAGGTGGGTGTAGAATTTGATCTAAAATTTCAAATAATTATGTGAATCTCTCTATGATTGGAGGGGATTGTTCACCGAAATTTTGAATAATCTAAAATCTCCCTGTCTTAGGCACAAGGATCATAATTATGGGAGGGAGCTATCAGGGCAGCCCGAGAGTTTTGAAACTACTACTTTTCAGCAATCTTACCATGGTTACCTCAGGGTAGTCTCTCTTTTAAGTATGAAGTCATAGTTGTGTTGCCTATTCAATAATTAAAGTACTTTACACTAAAATGATGTAATGAATAATAAAAAAAAAAGAAATCCATCTCATAAAAAACTGTTTTGCTCGCTGAATGTAAGCGCTGAAAAGTCAGGAACAATATTATTTTGTTATGTTTTGGTTGTTTGTTTGTTTGTTGTTTTTGTTTGGTTTTGGCTTTTGTTGTTGTTGTTGTTGTCGTTGTTTTTTGCTTGTCAGATTTTTTTTTGGAAAAGGCGCTAAAATTTGATGATCTGCCACTGAAAATATTGCATGTATAGGCCCTATCCGAAATCCCATGCTCAAACTTTTTTCTTCTCAATTCTCAACGTAGAGATCAATTAGGATCAACATGCAAAACAACTAGTGAGTCCTCTATCGTCTCTGATAGGGAATCCTCCAAACGGCAGATGGAGGCCACAGAACTCTTTAGTTTTGTGATGGAGGCTACTGATTTCTAGTCTATACGGAAAAATCTCTACGGATTTTTTCAGTAGAGATCAGTGGTGGGGGCCAGAAGTACTGTTCAAGACACAACACTAGTGTACCCGGGGGGGGGGCAGAGTGCCCCTCTAACAACTTTTGACAGAAAAAAATAAAATGTCCCCTTTTTAGACCCTTTCACCCCCTTTTTTTTTGCTTGTCAGAGAATTCTAGCCCCATAAAATCTGATACTCCCCCACCTACTGAGCGACTTTTGGGGAAAATAACTTCCTTCCAGAAAATTCTTCAATTATAACCCCCCCCCCCCCCCACCAGGAAAAAGAAAGCTTTACCGTAGTAAAGGTTTCTTTAAGATTCAACCTGTTTCAAATTATCCAGATAAGCCTTTCATCCTGTACAAAGGCATTATATATCAAACATGTATTTATGGATAAGCAAATAGGAAAAATACAGTTACAAAATGACAAACTCTGTCACAAAATGAGTAATTTCTCTCTTTACATTCTGGAAAGAGCATCAGCAATTACAGTATTCTTTCCACGTATGTGTACAATTTTCAAGGGGAACGGTTGGAGCATAAGGCTCCACCTGTACAGTCTTTGGTTCTTTGTTTTGAACTTCTCCAAGAACACAAGAGGGTTATGGTCTGTTTAGACCATGATATCACCATTACTGTTGGTTAGGTACACCTCAAACTGCTGAAGAGCGAGCACGAGACTCAGAGCCTCTTTTTCGATAGTGGAATATTTCTTCCGATATTGGTTGACTTTCTTTGAGAAGTAACAGACAGGTTTTTCAATGCCTTCTGCATCCTCTTGGAGGAGCACTGCTCCCACTCCAACGTCACTAGCATCAATAGCCACCTTGAATGGCTTTGTGAAGTTTGGAGATGCCAAAACAGGCTCATTCACCAAAATGGCCTTCAACTTCTCAAATGATCTCTGACATGTATCAGACCATACATACTTCACTTTTGCCTTCAGCAAGTTTGTCAGTGGACTAACCACAGTACTGTAATTTGGAACAAACTTCCTGTAGAAACCACTCACACCTATATAGGAATCTGAGTAACTCTTTCTTAGTTGTGGGAATGGGGAAGTCTAAGATTGACTGAATCTTTGCTTCTCTTGGTAGCACTTGCCCCTGACCAACCCCATGACCAAGATAAGTGACCTTTGCCTTGCCAAATTCACTCTTCATCAGATTCACTACTAAGTTGGCTTCATCTAGTCTGTCAAACAGTAATCTTAAATGCTTGAGATGATCATTCCATGTATCACTGTACACTAAGATGCCATCTATGTACACAACACAATTGTCAAGCCCAGCAATTACCTGATTTGTCAATCTTTGAAAGGTTGCTGGTGCATTTTTCATTCCAAAAGGCATGACTGTGCATTGAAATAAGCCATCCGGTGTGACAAAGGCCGATATCTCTTTGGCTCGGTCAGTCAGTGGCACCTGCCAATATCCCTTCAGCAAGTCTATCTTAGTGACAAAGGCAGAGTTCCCAACCCTATCAATACAATCTTCCAACCTAGGAATTGGATATGAGTCGGTCTTAGTGATTGCATTTACCTTAACGGTAATCTATACAAATCTCTGAGAGCCATCCGGCTTTGGGACCATTACGATAGGGGAACTCCAACTACTCTGACTTGGTTCGATTATGTCATTATCTAACATGAACTGGATTTCCTCATTCACTTTTTCCAACTTCCTTGGATTACGTCTATACGGATGTTGTTTGATAGGTTTTACATCACCTACATCTACATCATGTACAGTCAAGGCAGTACGACCTGGTTTATCTTTACATACATGCTTATAACCTTTCAACAAGCCAGATATGTCAATTCTCTGTTCGTCAGAGAGATGCTTCAATGCATCATCCAAATTTTCTAACATTTCTGAGTTAGACAATTTCACTCCACATGGTTCATTTTTAGACACATCTGTGTGAGACAATTCACTCTCTGTCTCTACATTGCATTCATTTACATCTTCTAGTTTCTCTTCTTTCACAACATGTGCCATACCTACTGGCTGATTAGCCTCTGGTTCAAAGTATTCTTTCAGCATGTTTACATGACATACTCTTTGACTCTTTCTTCTGTCAGGGGTACTGATCACATAGTTGACAACATTTAGTTTCTTTTTGACAGTGTAGGGACCACTAAACCTAGCTTTTAAGGGCTCGCCTAGCAAAGGCAACAACACTAACACCCTATCTCCATTCTTGAAGTTGCGCTCTTTTGCCTTTTTGTCTGCCTGTGTTTTCATTTTAGCTTGCGACACTTTCAAGTGTTCCTTGGCTACCTCACAAGCCTTTGAGAGCCTTTCTCGAAACTTTGACACATAGTCAAGAAGGTTTACCTCATCATTCTGACCCATTAACTTCTCTTTGATCAGCTTAAGGGGGCCCCTAACCTCATGACCATAGACTAGCTCAAATGGACTGAAGCCCGTCGACTCATTCGGGGAATCCCTGGTTGCAAACAACAAGAATGGGATACCTTTATCCCAGTCAGCAGGATACTCTTCACAATAAGCCCTAAGCATGGTCTTCAGGGTCTGGTGATATCGTTCTAATGCACCTTGGGACTGTGGATGATAAACAGATGACTTGATCTGCTTTATCCCTAACTCATGCATCACTTGCTGAAACACTCCTGACATGAAATTCGATCCTTGGTCAGACTGAATTTCCTTGGGCAAACCATACCTAGTGAAAAACTGCACTAGCGCCTGTACCACTGTCTTCGCAGTGATACTTCTCAAGGGTATCGCCTCTGGAAAACGTGTAGACAAATCCATAATCGTAAGAAGATACTTGTGACCCGACCTAGTTCTTGGTAAGGGTCCAACACAGTCAACAAGAACCCTAGTAAAAGGTTCGTCAAATGCAGGTATCGGTATCAAGGGAGCAGGCTTGATAGAAGGCTGTGCCTTCCCAACAACTTGACATGTATGACATGTCTTACAGAACTGCACGTCTGTCTACATCCTTGTGCATCTTCGGCCAATAGAAATGCCTCATGACCCTATCCTCCGTCTTCCGAATACCTAAATGACTTGCCATAGGCAACTCGTGAGCCATTCTCAGAATCTCTATACGGTAACAGGGAGGAACAACAACCTGGTGAACTACACACCATTCTTCATTAGCTAGTCTCCAGGGAGGTCTCTACTTCCTCATCAATATGTCACCTTTGACATAATAGCACTCATTTATCAGCCTCAGCCTCAGAACATGCCTTCTGTGACAAGCCTTTCAATTCTGGGTCCGCCTGTTGTGCCTGTACAAGGGAAGATTTGCTAAACAACCCATCATTGTCTGCAACAGAGC